>BQNB010036317.1:0-50222 GCA_026074375.1 Tanacetum coccineum
TATTTTTAATTCTCTCGAGACCGCTGCTTTGCACGAGTAAGATGTTAGTATTAAACAAAAGAGATGAAGGATTTATGTTGAGTCTGGTTCTTCGTGGATTGATTATATTGGTCCTCTAACTAGTGACGAGATAGATTCTGATAAACGATGGAGCTATAGAGACCCCAATGGAAATATACACGGGTTGTTCTCTCTCGCGCAACTACGTTCGTGGAAAGATTATTTTCCTAGCGATCTTCAGATTTGGAGTTATTAAGCTATTCTTCTTCATAATGCCTTATCGAGACAAACAAAGGATGCTGGTTAGATCGCTTTTTGGTATGATGCCTCGGGTGTTCGGTTTCGTTCATGGGAGTTAATTCAGTTGGCGCCATGGTGAGATCTTTCTTATTCTAATAGCCTTTGGTTGTTTTGCGAGTTCGTTTCGTTAGAGTTTTTCTGTTCCTTTTCGTTCTTTGTTTGTTGGATCGTTTTTGCGTGTATTTCGTCTGCTAGTTTCTTTCTAGCCCTTTTTTAATAAAATTCCATTTGCCGTTCAAAAAAAATCAACGATTGATAATTCACAACTTTTGCAATTTCTAAACCATATGGGACTTACTTTATTACAATAATATCTAGTAAGCATGTTTCATCCCATCTATGCCACGTGTTAACAGGTCTAACCACAACAACGCCAAGTCGTCCAATTTTAAAACAGTAATTATGTAACACTCACCGTCTCACGGAAAAGCGTATAATTACCTTGTGATTGAAAATCTACATGCGTCTCACGCATAGGTAAAGAGCAGTCTACAAGTGTCTTTATAAATTGGATGGCAAACTTAGTTGAAAAAGGGTATTTTATTTGACGTTGTCAAAATATTACGAAAAATAAGCATCGCATACATCTTGTTAAATTATTTTAATAAAAACTTTTACTCAATTAAGTTATTATTACGGTATCACCTATTATTATCGTATCTTATACATAAATAGTGAGACCTTAAAATTGACGATTCAACGTATCTTTAAATTTAAAGATTTGCTTTTTATCGCGGGAAAAGATTAAGAAATGGACTAAAAATCATTCAAACCCTAGATCCATTGCGGGGGAAAAAACTTTCCGTACATAGTATACAAGGTAACAAGGAAGGAACTACAACGTAGTCAGGTATGATAGGGTAATGGTATTCATCAAGATCGAAGTCTTGATTAGTTTCCCCGAACCGTATCCTGCAAACTATA
Organism: Tanacetum coccineum; assembly: GCA_026074375.1. NCBI lineage: Eukaryota > Viridiplantae > Streptophyta > Magnoliopsida > Asterales > Asteraceae > Tanacetum > Tanacetum coccineum. The sequence goes on from BQNB010036317.1 coordinate 1,225, forward strand.
TAGTACTTTTTGCAAATTACGTCATTGATTAAAAAAAAAAATTAAAACTTTAATTTAACGAAATACATTACAAAACTATATATTCGCTTAGTTTAGTCATGGAAGATTTTATATCGATGTAAGCCGGAATCCACTTTTGACCTTTTGCCAATGATTAGTTCATTAAATAAATTCGTTATTTTCGATAATCTTTAGTTCCTGTTATGTTTGGTTTTCAGAAAACTTTTTATTTTCACACAAGGTCAAGGAACTACAATAAAATAAATAAAACATCAACTAAACTAAATAACATTTATTTAAACACACTTAACAATTAAGGCATGCAAACATTAAATATGATCCTAATTATCTAATAATAATGACATGCATATATTCATATAAGGCTCCTTCGTCTATTAACCCTTTCCGGCCACATACATCGAAACAATCGATTGCGTAAGCCTTATATAAATAAATACCACATAGCACATAAAACCTTTTAACTATTTTTAGGCCCCATTTGATTCATATTAAAGGGTCTTCCGGAAGTCTTGAATCAAAGGATTCTCCAGTTAAGAAAATATTTAAAATTATGTGTATTTTAATCATATTTAAAACAAATCTTTTTAACAATTAACAAGATTATAATATCTAATATCAATCCATGATAAATTTGCATGATTTTATCATGGATCCTTATTAACAATTAACAAAAACTTAAAACAATTAACAATTAATATATCAAGTTTTATATAAAATTGCATACAACCTAAATCTCGTCTAATTAATTTTATTAACCTTCAAGATCAAATCTTTTTAACAAAAAAACGCCCAACGGGGCATTAAAATTAATTATGAAACTCTAATTTTGTCCAACTTAATTTCTTGTAATTAAAAATTCTACACGATGGCTCGTGATGCCACTGTTGGGTTTTATGATCTAATTAACAATTAAATTAACACGAGTACGCAGCGGAATAAATGATCACGTGTAGAACATAATAATTAACAAGATAGAAAACATGTACCTTTTAGCACGAAACGATACACCGTTTAAAGGTAACCGTAAACACCGTCTTCTATATACGCGTGTGTATAATACAACGCGTAACCACTAGAATCAAAGGTATGATTCCTCTAAGCTTCCACACACTATACGTTCTTAGCAAACGACGAGGTATGCTAGTACTAGTAGTGAATAAACAAACGATTTTCTTGTTCTCTTGAATCAATCAACGAGCAAACAAATAATCACCAAGTGATGATCGAATACAAAACGGAAAAACCAAAGGTGTACGTTTGGTTTTGTTCGATCGGAATAAACAAACAAAGAATCCCAAAACACTTTAATAGGCTAGTCAATCAATAGTAAAGGATATGACGATTTTTATATGTTTAGGTTTTTTTTCTCAAGTTGTGTTAATAATGAAAAACTAAACATATATTTATATCCTTTGTCACTTGATGAGCAAGTAAGTCTCCTAATCCCATATGGAATGGGATTCGTGACCGGCTAGGAAAAGGGAAGGACAAACCGAACCCTTTCATTCTTTGGTTTATTTAATATTAGTCCCTTAACGTTTAACCGACCAATATTTAAAACTTGTTAACATTTAACGATCGTTTGTTAATCACTTAATATATTACTTTAATATATTTTCTCGTCATTTAACATATAAACGTGTGCGTCCCCTTAGGCTCGAAAATATTTCCGGACATATATCAATTCATATATGGTCATAATCCAACAATAACACGTAACTAACTTGGCAGGATATACACTCTGAAGTCAGGACATTGTTGGGCAGGGTCTATCTTAATTTGGAGGAACATTTGTCGCAGAAGAAGCATCTGGAATTGACTCATGGAATTCAGGAAACGTAATGGACCCCACCTCCTGCATGATGTCAGGCTTCTTGTACGCATTGCACTCTGCAATACAAGAAAAACAATGAAAGTATGTGTATCATATTTTTGACCATTTACGCTCCATCACATTTAGATTCTAATTAGCTCGAGTTTCTTAAAAGAGTATGTAGTAGTAATCATGTCCATCCACTTTAATTACCTTCTTTTTTGCCATCAGAAGCATTTGTAAAACGGTGTTCATCACTTTTGCATTCGACATTATCCTATTTGTATGAAGTTAGAATTATAGTTAGGGTTAAGAATATGACATAATCGATACTTTTAGATTATATAGAATTTCACACAAACCTGATAGCATACATGAAACCTTCTTTGGCACATTGGCGTCCTACACTCTCCTGTGGTTGCCTGTAGTTGAAGACCATCATTTATAAATCCTTTAAGAATCCATACTAACACGCCTAAGTTAAGTTAAGTTCAAAGGGGTCATATACCACTTACTGCAGTACGAAAAGGTTTTGAACCATTTGGCATTGGAGGAAAATTATTGACATTCATATCAGTAGGTGTCAGTTAAATCATTAATGGAAAATTGGGATTTGATTCCCAATTAGCAGCAGATCCCGATGATGGAATATCGTTTCTACGGCTACTAGACATGAGAAGAAAAAGACAAAAGTATTGAAATTCAATACATAGACCAACTGAATTTCTGAACTATTATATTGAAAGTCACTAGTTGATGATGACAACAAACTTACTTTGAAGATCCAACTCGTGTCCAAGGACTCTGGTGGTAATCATTACAAACTCATTAAAGTTAGTTCACAGCATGACAGGATTTGATATGTGATATTGGACCATAAGAACAATGAGGCCGGAACAAACCTGAAAGCAATCACAGAAACATTGCAGTAAATTGATGCAATTAACAGAAATAAAAACATGAACTTTTAAATAAATGAATGCGACATAAATAACTGATGCAATTAACAGAAATAAAAACTATTAGTTGTGTAATTTTGCTTGATTATCATTAACTCATTATTACAATTTATAATTCTTTGAGGATCATTCTAAAACCTAAAACACAAGTGGGCTAAGCCTATCAATAAATATGAAAAGCCCAAAGGCTTATACAAACTACAGTCTAACAAAAACAAGATTACACTAAAAACTGAAATTGTTGTTCAATTTAGCAAGATGATGAGATCTTTCTCAAGACTGTTAACTCTGTGTTGAACCGCAAGTTTCAGTACATTATCACCACAAATCCCAAAATAAAAAACAAACATGCACTTAAACAACTTATTAGCTGGCATAGCACACAAGATTTTACGATTATTTGAGCACACACAAAGTTTCAGGTTCTTTGAGTTCGGGGTGGGTTCAAAGATCAAATATTATACACATGATTGAAATTAAGATTGAAGAGAGAAACGATACGTACAGTACGTACGGCAGTGTGTTTGGAAATGAATATATGATTAAACTTTCTGATCACTGTGCTTCTTAGGTGGAATGTTAAATGTAAAATGATACGATAAAAATGGGCGGGAATTATGGTTAAAGTAATCCGTTACTGGGTGGGTAATGGGTATTTTTCTTTTTATGTATAAGATTTGGGAACTGATTTGCACACAACTCTTGTAGTGTGCATATATCCTTTTTGACAGCTTGTACATTAGACTGCTCAAAATTAATAATTTATGTGCACAAATCATCTCCCATAAGATTAGCTTTCCTCGTAACCTTTAATTCGAATTATTTTTTTGAAGTGGGTGTAGCTCACGTTTAGGGTGTAAACGATCCGAGCCGAGTCGAGTTTTAGCCTAAACGAGCTAGGCTCGTTTATTAACCACTCGGCTCGAGCTCGAATAAACTTTTATAAATTGGCTTGAGCTCGAGCTCGGATATTTTTTTGTTGTTCGAGCTCGAGCTTGAGGCTCGTTTAAGATATTTTACCTTTTTTGTACTCTTACAATAATTTAACTTTAAGACTTAAGATGCTCATATAAAAGATCGAGCTTGATAAAGCTACGATATTAACCATAGCCGAGCTCGAAAGCTCATTTACAATTATAAAAATTATTCTAATGCTCAAACTAAAGTTAATATTAATATAACTTATAAGCTCAACAAATATTGTTTAAGAACACAATATTAATGTTTAATAACATCTAAAGCTTAACTAATTTTTAAAATAAGGTGGAGACTTTGCTTATAAAGAGTTTTTTCTCTTGGAAGTTTTCCTCTTCTAGCGATGTGGGATAAGTCTACTAACCATGTCCTTTTTATATTTCAATTTCTCTTGTTCTTTTCATATTTCAAACTCTATTCTTATTTTTTTTAAGTATTTCTAGTTAACAAAGAAAAGATGATTAAACTTTTATATATTTTTTATTTTAAAACAAAAATGAGATGTTTGTTGCAATAGTAATATCAAACTGAGTTTAAATTTCATTTAAACCATGTATAAAGTTGTTTTATTTATAATGCTATAGGATGTGCTTTTCCCGATTTCAATCACGTATAAGAAATAAACAAAGCAGACACCCACTTAACCATTAATCAGTATTTATGGCAATATTCTCAAACCATGTGTTTGTTAGAGACGTCAGACACAAGGCTACATAAAATCAAATGAAACTAAAAAATTGTTGATTCTATGAATTAAGCAAAGCCTAGTTATAATAACGTTCGACTTTAAGTTATAATAATATTTGATTAAGATTATGCACCTTTAGAAAATAAGCTAATTGTAGATTATTTTTTTTAAATCTATTTAAAACTTTTACGTCGGGTTGTTTAAACATCAATTGTTATCGTTTTAGTAGTGTGTAACGTTTCTTTTGTGTTCTATGTTTATGCTTTCGTAAGATTACTATAAATTTGTTAACTAAACCTATAATATCAAGTGTCAAGTCATTTCATATACATTAGCTCATATTAGTGTATATTTTTGATAAACTATATACATTAGACATCAAAGTTAAGTAACACTAAATATCGCTTGAGATGTTCTATGATCATTTTACAGAAAATCCGTTGGGTGATTTATACTTTTACTATACAAGTACTCGCGCACAACAACATGATTTTATAGCGACAAGCTTTTATAGTTGCATGATTATTTCATACGTTTTTTTATAAACATAAATTCCAATATGTTTTAATTTTAATCTTCGTTACTTTCACTTTCATCAATTAGAATCTAAACCTTTTTCCATCCAACAATAAAAGTTTGATTATGAAGTTCTCAACAATAGGCTTTAGCATGTCATCATCATCATCATCATCATTCAAGAAGACAATAACATCACCACAGTTCCAAATGACAAATTTGGATCAAAAAACGAATTGGTATTGAGTGCGGGATTGGGAGCGGGATGAAGATGTTATATAAACGAACACAAGCGATGAAAAAGTAGGTGTTATATAAAAGAGCACGAACTAAAGTAGTAAAACAAATTAGTAAAGTTTTAGTAGCAATCGTGGGTTAATGCAAGATAAATAAAAGTCTTAAATTAATATAGAGAATATTTTTCAAAATTAATATAGTGTGTGTGTTTGAAATTTAGACTCATTTACATATATAAGATGCATTTAATCAAGTTAAGAGAATCCTATGTAATTTTGTCCCATGCGGGTCAAATTTGCTGCTAGTACTACTTTGCTTTGTTTTCACTTCAGAATCACTTTCAAAACTAATTGAAATGCATCTAAATGGATAGAGATGCATCTAATTCAAGTAGAAACATCTCAAATGGATGGTTATAATAGTTTATCATCCTTCTCATTTTAAGTTTTCATCTTAGTTATGTATGATTTTATGTGCGTGACTTGTTTATATGTATTTGTGTGCATGACATATAATTATTAACTTGCGACTCAACTCTCATTTAAAATCGTATATTTTAGCACGTAACTTATATTCATGAATCATCGTAAGAGGGAAGATAATAACCCTTATTAGGAAATAGAGAAGAAAGAAAAAAAAATAAAATAAAGGATAAACACTTGTTCCAAAAGGGTAAAAAAAAACACATCCCACAATAGAAATAGAGAAGAAAGCTGAGAAAAATAAAAAGCCTATAAAACCAAAGTAGTATAGAAAAAGATGAGGTTTTACCTTCAAGTGGAGGGCAAATATGTAACTTAGAAATAAAATATTAAGATACAACTTGAATCTTAATAATACTAGAAAAATATTTTTAAAATTTTAAAATAAAATAAGCTTAAAAATTTATATAGTAAGTGTTGGCTTATTAAGCTCGAGTAGCTCGTTCGGCTCGTTAAGCTCGACTAGCTCGTTCGGCTCGTTCGACTCGTGTTTAAACGAGTTTTCGAACGAGCCGAGCCAAATATTAGTTTTCAAAGCTCGGCTCGTCAAACTAATCGAGCACTAATATTTGTTCAAGATCGACTCGAGCTCGTGAGTATTAAGCTTGAGCTCGAGTAAAACGAGCTCGAGCTCGAGTAGCTCGTTAAAAGCTCGGATCGTTTACACCCCTAGGCTACACCATCATGTTAAAGCGGAAGGGTATGCACATGTACTGAGAACAACTCATGAGGTAGCGTTGTCGAGGTAGACAATATTTAAACTGAATGGGGCAATTTGTATCATAATAAGATCAAATTTGATGTTCAAACCCGGATTCAAATACCTTAGATGTTAGCGGGATAATGTTTGTTAGACCTATTATTTTTATTTGTGTTTGGCTGAACCCATTTGCATAATTATATGTATTTAAACAATGAATTATGTGCATTATACCATTTAATTATATATTTAAACAATATGTACAGTTCATTGTGAATTATGCAAGATACCATAGCTTACATGTCTGAAAAATTCTAATGAGTGAAATACATCATACTATAGAACCATTTCAAACAATATTTAGGCATGTCAATTGAATGGTTGTTTTCGGAGCAAACTTTCGAGAAATTTAATGAATAGAGTCAGAGCATCACAAGAAGCTATAAGGCATGAAACATCGCCACCTCTTGTGCTTAACACGATCAAAAGATCAAGGGACCAAACGGTTATAAGGGTGCCTTATTGGTAACGTAATTACACCATGGACGTCAAAATGACATATTTGTTATAGATTTCTTTGTATATCTAAGATATAAAAATAGCCTGAAAATAAGGTAACATATTGAGCTCTCAATATCATTGTAGTAGACTGGCCCTGGTCAAAAGCGTGATTGATTCCTTCCGCATACAAAACTGTTTCCTAGAAATTAGCTAGCTAGAAGCTAAAAATGAGGACTTTCATATTACAAAAAAAAGAATGTTTTTTTATTAGGTATGCTTCATCTGAATTTTTTATTTTTTTTTCCTATTATTTGTTTAATTAAAATCTTAAAAGTTTCTATATTTGGCATCTAAAACACATAAATTCGTCTATGTTAATTAATGCATATAAAAAAAATCAAAAACATAAGTACTTTAAAGTCAATACTTGATAGCTGTTGATGTAGTGTAAATAACAGGATAACTAATTGAATCTGTTGATTCTATGAATGCCCAGAAACAATTTTTTTAATTATCGTTGATTCGAAAGGAATACCGATAGTTAGGCAAGATTCTTGACAAAACTGCCAAAAATAAACTTTTCATATATTTTGGAACTTATAGCCAAGGCATAGTACAATTAGTTAAATAGGAAAATGAAACTGAAATGGGCCCTAAAAGACAAACGAGCCGAAAGTTATGCCAAAAACAAAGTTTCAAAATTCTCAAAAAAACACGAAAATGTAAATAACTCCTAAAATATAAAGATTCAAGGCTCGAAACTTCCGTAACCCCAAAAAAAAACTTATTTGGGTTTTTTTTTGGGGTTACTCCGGCGATCTCCTCGTGCCAAGTCTTTCGAAACGGTGGGTTTGGGCCTTGTGTTGAAACGGATTATTGAGCCCAAGTTATTGACCTTTTGAATAAAGGGCATTTCCTCACACGATCCTGGGCTTCCAGAAATAAAATGGCCCGTTCTTCAATACTTGGGCCTGCATCAGCTGTGGATCAAATTGTAAATTAGAAAAAAAAGGCTACTCCTCGTGTGTTCACTTTAAGCCACGACCAGTATCCACCATCCACCATTATCAATTGATTAAAGTTGATAAGAAAAAAACGCTCTTTGAAGAAAAACACACGATATAAAAGAATCTAAAAACTTAGTGCGACTAAAGAAAAGCTAAAATCAAAATCGCTTAATTAGTTAATCTGATTAATCCCAGGTATGTGTATTTAGGTTAATGAATTTAAGGTATATTACTTTATGACTTATTGATTCATGTGATAATTTAGGGGTTTTGTGATTTTTTTTAATTAAGTTGTGGGTTTGTGTTATTGTGCTTTAATTGATGTGGTATGGCTTATTTACGGTAAATTTGATGTTTGTGATATTGTGCTTCAACTGATGATTGAGCATCCTAATAATTTCTGGAATATATATAATTAATTAGGTTATAAATTAATGAAATCTGATTGAAGATTTACGGAGCCTTTGACTTCATAATGATCTGATTATTGTGATTTTTAAGTTTGAGTTTTGGGTATAGAGAGAAACTACTAGATGTGTTAAAGGATTTGCTTATGTTCTATATAATAATAAAAGGCACTTGATTTTTTATATTGTGTTGTTAAATGTGATGCAGGGTGATTCTGGGATGGTTGTCATCAAACATTATTACGTCATCAAAACCGTGTTGACATTAGGTGTGCTTGAATCACCAAAGAAGAGCTGAAATGTCATATACTCAAGGTATATAGATGTACAACCTGATTTTAAAGGTTAGTTTTAGATTAACTTCTAGCTTTCTTTCCTATGTGATTTACTATTTTAGTTTAGTAACTTCAAGGTCAATCATGATGATGATGATGTGCTATTCTATATTAAATGAAATTAATTTTGGGTTATGTGATTATGAAAATGGATGGATTGTGCATGGTAGAAAAGGGTGCTAATGGTTTTGTATTTTGAATTTGGATATACATGGTTATTGATTTGATGTTTTGTATGTTATTAGAACTAAACTAATCGACGTGGTGACTTGCGTCAATGTTATTGTCATCCAAAATGGTTTACCTGTGAATATTAAGACGTGTTTGGTAAGATATTAGATTTGTGGTTTATTGGTAAATTGGGTTTTTTTTAATAGCCAATAGTTGAAGACTCAATCCGTGCCATAAGAAGTTGATGAAAAGACTTCTATTGGTGTTTAAAATTTGCTTTTAGGATATGTCTATTTAAACTTTAAGGACACTTTCTTATCTTTATTTAGATTGAGGTTTTGTGTCAATGTTTCAATTCGTTTGTAATACCTATAACGAATCGGCCTGTTTTCGGTTGATAATAAAATAAATTGACCTAATGTAATGTGTCTTTTTGTTTGTATGATGATGCAAAGAGTTAACAAAGGACTTTTACAAGGAGCCAAAGAAAGCCTTTTATGTTACCCAAAGGAAGCCTTTTATAGATCAAATTGTCCAAATTTTGGAACCAACGTAAGCAACTACATACCATGTAATACCACTGACTTGATCAAGGGTCTTATAGTACATACTAATTCAGCCGACATAATTTTGCTCTTTCAAGAAGATAGTCAGCGATCTCCAACTTCGTAAGGACTGGAATGGGTCGATATTCCACGGTTCCACCCATGAGGCATTTCATTGCCACCATTCTTGGTCATCGATCATCCATCATGGTTTTGTACATTTCATAAGTTTACTCATGAAACTTTTTAACAGTTTTTTGGAGAGATATTGGTGAAGCGAAAGCGTATGTTTCCTCTTGCTACCCAAATGGAAATTTATATGTTGCTGGCACTTGGAACAAACATTATGGTTAAGTATTAGGGTGAGGTAATGCATCAGAAATCGAGATGTTCTTTTCTTATTAGGAAACAAGTATAAATATAATAACAGAGATACTTAATAGGCTTCATCTACGTAGTCCTTGCGGTTGCGGATTTGCATAAGGGCTTTAACAAAGTTTATGACACAATTTTTGGAGCTTCACTCTCTTAACTCGTTTCAAGGTGGGTTTGCAGTCAAATGAGGGTTCAATGATTCACATGATTTAGTATCTATTTGTGAAATACTAAAAATATCATCTTGACCACAATAAGCGTGGGTGTCACTGATATCACTGATATGCAGACACCCGAGTTACCCATTTTGTACTCTGAAGAGTAAAATTCAATAAGCGTGGATTCCCATTCGTTATTCCCATTCGTAATTTCATAATTCAAGTTCAGTTTTTAATTAAATTTTAGATAAAAACTCTGAAAATTTATATTTTTTTCTTGAACGTGTCTGTGACAGGGAAGGGTTATATTTAATTAACATAACACGGGGAGCCAGTGAAACAAAAGTTCTGACTGCATTACTCCATGATTTGCAGGCTGCAAATGATCCCAAAGCCCCTATCAGAGGAATTCCTCATGAAGCAATTGGGGTACCTCACTTATGTCTGACATAAACACCTCTCTTTAAAATACAAGAGGTGGAATTGACATTTTTGTTACTGGATGTTGATCAAGACAATCAAAACTACATATTGATACTACATGTTGATTCTTACACCTAAAGGTGGACACTTTGGAACTCCGTGGACCGACCCGATGGTGATGGAGTTTCTCGAACACTTAGAAAAGAAAAATGAGACACTGCCTAAAAGTCAAAGCAAAGTATCACCACTTCACATTCAACTATAAAGTTAAAATCTTGTTCTTCTATAAAAAACTATTTGCATGATTGTATGAAACGAGATGGTCGGCCCGCGCTCCGCTGCGGGACGACTAGTGAACGTAGTTGTCGATGGCGGAATGGGTTGTCTGAGATGGGCATTTCAGTTTTGATGAAGTAGCATAAGTCTTAATTTTGGCAAATACCTAAATCATAATACCTTGGAGAAAGGTGTGCTTTAGTTTGGCCAGACCGATATTGCAAAGTTGCCTCCAACATTGTTTCTTCCGTAACTGCTATGTTCTCCATTTCAGCAAGCGAAGCAGCCGCCACTTCATGTTTCTCCTGAATTATGCAAATTGTAACGATGTGAAGGAAATTTTAACCGATTGGTTGCCAAATATATGAATGATAGTTTTGTGAAAGAATGATGTATTAACCCGAATCACTTCAGTGACGTATCTCTGAGGTTCAACATCTTGTTCAACGTCTGTCCGAGCATCTTTTGTTACCTTTTGCTCTTGGTCTACCCGCATTAAAACCTTTAAGATAGTAAAAATGTGATTATCATGATTTTATAAACTTTAGAGTAAACATATTACACCTATTAAACACTTTTTTTGGCAGACCACGGCAGCTTCTTATGAAGACACATCAATAAGCAAATGATAATATTCATGATTCAAAAGGAAGGAAAGGTCGGGGCTGTTTGGGTATAGCTTATTGAAATAGCTTATGTAATGCAGTAGATAGAAGGGCAAAAGGGTGTTTAGTGGGATTCGCCTTACTACCTTAATAGATCAGAGCAAACCGGATGAAGAACGGTTGAAGGCTTATATTGTTCTGGCATAGCAGCACCAGCCTGCACACATATTCCAACGTCGTCAGTCCCTTGAATAATTAGGTTCAATCCTTCTGCAAATGGGCTCTAAAAAATCAAGAGCATGCCACACATACCTTGGTGGTATTAAGTCATCAAGCACCGCCATCTACGACCCATGCTACCCATTTACGTGTTGATGCTTAAATGCCACACAGTCCTGCCCAATGGGTTCGACATGGATCTTTGGACAATACCCACAAAATCTCACGTTGTACATTTTCATTAATCTGTTAGCTCCGGACCTATGTTATATCCCATGACTCATGCAAGGCGCTACAATAATCGGGACACCATCCGCCTTGAGCAGGTCTTGGACAATCCCAAAGAGCACATTTTCATCGCAAAAACGCAGATGGTGGAGGGGGACCTGTTATGTAAGGCAAGTTGTCTTCTCCCTGATCAAAATCCAACAAAATCCAATCCATCAGAGAAGTATAGAACCAAGGATTAAGTGAACGTATAATACATTTTTTATCTACCACATGTGCAAAATGAAGGTGTTTCTCAAGTTTTTAAAAGAGATAAGAAGTAAGAACTGAAAGGAACAAACTAAGCATATAAGTAGAAGAGTACGCTTTTTATGATGTGCAGTGTTTGTTTTAGGCTAACTAAACTATTATACATGATATTTTTTTGGTTACAGTTAGATTGAGTTGACACGAAACCCCTTATAGTTTTTAGCTTACTTTATTGAGCTTATGCAATGACACGATGACCGCCTTTTATAGTACCTACGTATTGCAACTTTGTTTTGACTCATCATATTTGCAATTTCGCTCAATAAATTGCTCATCCCAGTTTCATTCATCACAATCAACTTGGTAAAATACATTTCTTAAACTGAATCTAAAATAGATAACATAACTTTAAAACGCTAATTTTTAAAGTTAAAATAACTTACTATATTTTCACTTCTCTTAAAAGTTTCATCAACCACTTGTTAGGCACCCACTTCATCGACGCTTTTCACACCAACAACCACAACTCCACTTCTTGATTCATCTTCAACATATCCACTCAATTGATTCGTATCTCAAACCTTTAACAGTTTATCAAACACAGACTGGAATTAACATCAATATTAACAAAACACAATAGAAACAATAGTAAATAAATGAAAACAAACCTAAAAAACAAAACCTCTTGCTAGTAAAAAAACATAATGTGTGTTATAAAGAACTCTAATTCATACTTAATTCAAAACCCTTGCCCTCAAATCACTTGAACACTCAAAAATTGAATTCAATCAATTGCATCAATAAGATTGCTTTTTTTTTTTCTGCTTATTAATGTGTGTGTGTTTTTCTTGTCACTAAGAAACTGACAGAGAGAGAAGAGGACACGTATCATAGAAGGATATACGTGTTAAACCTGTGGAGATAATAATGGGGCGGTTTAGGATCGGGTTATGTTATGTGAGGGGAGTGGATCAGGGGCGGGTCGAAAACAATAAATGTGACCCGAGTATTCAATATTATATTTGAAAATTTCAATATTATATTCTAAAATTCCCACTGATTGTATATATTTATATATATATTCTAAAATTCCCACTGATTTTATATATTTAAAATAAAATTAAAATGAAGAGATGTACCATCATTGACATTACCACAATATATTACATCAGTTCTGAGTGGATTTGTGGTCTAGGAAACGGATCAAAATGGAATCGGGTCAAAACATTTAATTTTGTGTGGATCATATCCAGTTTTTCAGTAGCACTTGCTCCAACAGGTGACATTTTTTAACGGGTTCAAAAAGATTCCAATATGGTGGAATGATTTTGATTTTTTCTGTTGTTAATTTTTTTTGTTTTAAATGATTTCAATAGGATTTTGGTTCTTTTGTGCTTCTCCTATGTTTTGTGATGTCTGCGGTGTGCAAAAAATTAGGTTAGCTGTGTATTAGACTGTTGCTGGGAGGCCTAGTGTTAGGCCTGTGTTATAGGGGTGTTTGATCGGTTCGAGGCTATCGGGTTTGTTTGGTAAATTTTTTTTTGAGTTAACTGAAACCGACCGAACTAGAATTCAACTGAACCGTATCGAAAACCAAAATTGAATTTGTTTCGGTTTTTGGGTTGATCCGAATAACCCAAATTACACTATTTATTTAATAATAATAATAATTAAATTGATATTTAGCAAATTTTTTTTTTATTTCAAACATAAAAAATTGTTATTTTTATATTAGGATAAAATTTTAATGGTCTTTATACATATATATATAAATATATATTTATATAAATCTTGTTTCCGGTTAAACCCATATCCAACCCGAACCGAATTTGTAGTTCGGTTTGGTTTTGCCAAATTCAGTTCGGTTACTAATTTAGTATGGTTGTTTTCGGTTCAGTTTCGGCTTTCCTATTTCTCAGTTTTCTGCTCACCCCAAGCCTGTGTATGAATTTACAAATATGGAATAAGCTTTGTGTCTACTTGGGACTTGTGTGTTTGGGCTCAAAATTACTAAAAAGCTTTGGGTCTACTTGGGAAAAAAAGATTTACTGTGTTACAGTAATTTCTTTTTGATTACACAAGATGATAAAACCCTTTGTCTATTAGATGTTTAAATGAGAAACATAGCTAAATAACGACAGTTATATCTACTATCGAAGTTTACCAAGTTAAAACCTACTCTTTTACCCGAGAATAATATTAACAAGCGTGATTGCCCGCGCGATGCTGCGGAGCGTTAATTTTTTTTTTTTGCTGGTTTATTTTTTCGGTCTCATGTTTAATACTTTGTTTTTTTTTCTTATATGAGCTTATTTGTTGGGCCTCATGTTTAAAGGTTTTTTTTTGGCTATTTGGTTTTTTTTTAATATAATTTTATGAGATTTGGGTAAATATGTGTTAAACATGATTGTTCGCGCGTTGACTCTGATGCGTGACATTAATTGATGCGAGGCGTTAACTTTTTTATTTTTTATTTTGTGCGGGTTTATTTTTCCGGTCTCATGTTTAATAGTTTTTTTTTTCTGGTCTCATGTTTAATAGTTTGTTTTTTTATATGGGCTTATGTGTTAAGCATCATGTCGTGGGTATTTTTGATCTGAATAAATCAGTACTTTTGTAATATTTTTTCCTATTTTGTGCCGAGCAATTTTTTTATATTAATTTGTTGTAGGGGTTTATTTTTTCGATCTCATGTTTAATAGTTTTTTTTATATGGGTAATTTTGTTTTCTATTTTGTGCCGAGTAATTTTTTTTAAAGTTGCCAAGTTAAAGAAAAAGAAAAACCAAAAAAAAAAATTTGTCAAATGGGCACCGGCCCAAAGTGAGAGCCCAATGGGCCGGTTACTGTAACAAAAGAAAAAAAAAAAAAAAGTCAAATGGGCCGGCCCAAAGTGGGAGCCCAATGGGCCGGTTACTGTAGCAACTACGTCAAAACGACGTAGGGGTTTTTTAATATAATTTTATGGGAACATGGCGTTTTTTTATTGTATTCTGTGTGGGTTTATTTTTTCGGTCTCATGTTTAATAGTGCGGGTGTACATTAGATGTTCAACGGATGAGTCAATATGGTATCGTTGTACATTAGATGTTCAATGGATGAGTCAATATGGTATCGTTGTACATTCGATGTTCAACGGATGAATCAATATGGTATCGTTCTACATTAGATGTTCAACGGATGAGTCAATATGGTATCGTTACACATTAGATGTACAACAGATGAGTCAATATTGTATCGTTGTATATTAGATGTCTAACGGATGATGTTCAACGGATGAGTCAATAGGGTATCATTGTACATTAGATGTTCAACGGATGAGTCAATATGTTATCGTTGTACATTCGATTTATTCGGTTATTTCGGTTTTTATGCTCACCCCTACTCATCATCGCCAGTCCAATGTCTCTTTAACTTGTCCTTTCACTCACTTGTACTTCAGATGTGAAGGCCGATGTCCTTTTTATCCAATCTACGACGGGCTGGGCCGACGCACAGGGCCCTGAATTTTTAGTAAGGCATCTTATCAAAAAAAAAAAGCCCACTACGTAAACCTATGCCTATAAAGCCTTCTTTTTAAAACTCATTTTCTGGAGTCATGTTTAAATTTAACGTGAGTCCTTAATCCATATATATCCACGTTAGTCGCGAGCAATGGCAGAAAAAACGCATACATAGACTCTGGAATTTCATATTGATACTCATTATCAAATTTAATTTATGTTTTTTCAATGAAGTTTTTAGTTGTTGAGAGTTTTGGTAACTCTTCAACTTTGTTTATCTTGGATGCATTTAACATACCACTTTTTAATAGTTTTTAGTTGTTAAGAGTTTGCGGTTAATGTTGTTAAGAAAACGATTGTTCAGGAGAGTAAAATTTATTTACCACAAGTTTCACAAAATGCATGCTATGAATATCTATTTTTCGGGATTTTTGACAGAGACTTTAAGTATGATCCTCGGTTTCTATAGTGATCCGTACACCGAGCTTGTTTCATTCAATGCAGCCGATATTGATGATCACGGATAACCCAATAACCAAAAGCGCATTTATCGCTAAGTAAAACGTTAATTACTTAGAATAGCAAGATATTTTACGTGTTTCCATAACGGTACGAGCAAAAATATAAATAATAGCATGTAACTTTAAAAAAATGACAATGATATTGGAAATCCTTTTGTCGACCCAAACAATATAGCCCCGTTCGTATTCCTACCAATCAAACCGGGTGATTACCTAGCTCAAGTTATGAGATTTCCGAGTGTTTGGGATTTCTTATTCGAGTTTCATGTCTTAATATTTTAAGAGCGAAGTACGCATTTTCAAATAAGCAATTTTTATCTGCTCATTTTGAAAATTTTTAAAATATCAAAACAAAGATAAATTAAAAACATCCAAACAAGTTCACGATGCAGTTTAAACATGTCTAAAATATCAAAAGAAACATATGTTTAAACATGTCTACTGCCAGACTTGAAGATATTTTTCCACAAGTTCAAAGTTTGTCTCTGCTATGGATTTCGAATAGGTGCAACATAGAGAGTTTTGATTGGAAGAATTGGGTGTCAAATCCGAGACGTGTCTTTAGTTAGATGCTTCGATGTCTTTTTTGGGGATGTTTTGTAACACTTTTCGTTTTTATGTTTTTCTAGCCGTAGTTGTCTTCCTCCTTGGAAGCCTAAAATATTTTTGTATCCCTGTTCGGCCTGCCTCTATTTGAGGAGGTCAGTTTTCTTTTGAATTGCAATGCATGTCTTTAAAAAAAAAAAAAAACTTAAAAAATCCAAACAAATTAATGGTGTACAAGTAAACTTTGTAAAACATTAATAATGTGGATTTGAGTTTGAGGGTCACACTATGCACTAATAAATGCTTGATAGCTTTTACTTTCTATCTATGTGGGAAAGTTATTCGCCGTATAAGTATGAAATCTTGTTTGATAACATACAACACCTTAAGTTATTGCTTCTCATCGTCAGTACAATGTCTCCTATCAAAAGCCCACCCTATAAACCTATGGCTATAAAGCCTTCTTTTTTAGAACCCATTATCACTTGTCATGTTTAAATTTAACACGAGTCGTTACTTCATATATATACCCACGTTACTTGTGAACAAGGGTAGAAGAAAACGTATATATATACACTCTGGAATTTCATATTGATACACATTATCAGTTTTAACTTATGTTTGCTGCTTTTAGTTGTTGAGAGGTAACTCTTCAACTTTGCATATCTTGGATGCATCTAATTAGTTATATATGTAAGATAATAACATATATACCACACTTTATTAATTTGGTTGAGACGCTGATTTATTGTACCTAGTATATATATTGAGTTCTTGTGTTCTAGTTTAATATTGAGTTTTAGTTAATTATAATGATTCAGTTTAATTTGACCGTTTTTCGACCGTAACCGGTTCAACCGGTTGAACCTCCCGGGTCGAACAGGGTTTCGTTCAACCGGGTCGAACAGGGTTTCAAAACATTATGTTTAATCTTCAAATCCTCAAACTTTCATTATTTTTCGTTTATAACCCATAAGTGTTTTTTTTAATAAAAAACGGGTTCACCTGGGTCACTTTAAACCCGGCGGGTCTAACCGGTGAACCGCCCGAGTCGAATCGTGTTTCAAAATATTATGTTTAATCTCCAAATCCTCAAACTTTTATTATTTGATTAAAAATGATGTTATACTTTAACTTAGATAATTAACTCGAAACAAACATAAAAACAAAAGTAAACTGCAAAAACCATCTTTATGGTTTGTCAAACTAATCATCATTTTTAGAAACTATTGGCAAGTATCATTATTGAGAGGTCAAATGTGTGGCAAACTGCAAAAACCATCTTTGTGGTTTGTCAAATGTGGCACCAATCATCCTTTTTAGAAATTATTGGCAAGTATCATTATTGAGATGTGAAACGTTTGACACATTGTATTTTCACAAGACATTTGCATTTGGCTCTCAATGATTTGCCAATAGTTTCTGAGAAGGATGATTAGTTTCACGTTGCAAGGATGGTTTTGCAGTTTACTCTAAAAACAATCAACCACATCTACCATCACAAATAAGTTTTTGTGGAGGTAGAATCAGATATTGTGGCATAAAAATCATACTTGAGACTTATAAAGGTCTAATAACATTTACTTTTTATCCATGTGGGATAAGTTATTGACACCATAGCACAATCAATAGTGCACTAAACAAGACGAATTTGAACCCGAAATAACAAGTTTGGTCCAATCCGATCACAAATCAATGTCAGCAAAGTTTAAGTCCTCTAACCAAGTTATGTACAAGAGAGTTTTGTTGTTAACCAAATTGATAAGTGATGCGCAAAACTGAGTAATTGGTGACATCAAGAAGTATATTGATGCCATTAATGTAGTTAAGAAATTTATCGTTTAAGAGAATAAGATCTATTTTTCCACATGATTGATGAAAGTTATTGGCGAAATGCATGCTAAAAATATCTCACTTATGTTTTTTGATTCTCGAAAAAGACATTAAGTAAGATGCGATTTTTATAGTTAATTATCCGTATGCATAACTTTTCCATTCATTGCAGCCGGTATCAATAACATCTTTTTAAAGCTATTTATCTGCTTATTGCTTTTTTTATACGGTACATAAGAAGTTTTGCGAGTGTTATGGATTTCTTATTCGATCTCCTAATCTGATTATTTTAGAGTTGAATAAGAAACAAGCAAGCTAAATTTGCTCATTTCAAATCTAGTAATGCATTGTTATTCGAGCTCCATATGTGTCTGTAATCATTCGATGACATATAAGGGTGTGTTTGGTATGCAATAATTGGAATGAGGGAATAGTTTCATTCCAAAAAAAGATGTTTGTTTGCATACTTAGAAATTTTACTATGCATATCATACTCAAGTATTAATGCATACTCCATTCCTCATCAAAGAGCCTCCTTTCCAAATCTATGATAGTGAGTCACATATTATTTCACATAAAAACAAAAATGCATGTGTGCATTTTCTTTAATATCTCAATGGTCCACATATTACTTCATCAAATCCAAACAACATGAATCTGAATGATATATTTGATTCAATTCATTATCATTCAACTCTATACCGAAACTCATACCGATTGTGATTCACGGCAACAAACCAAACGCACCCTAATCCCTTTCAAAACATAATGCCAACAAACATAATTATTTCAAATCATTGGTTAAAAATTTACATTGTGTTTGTATTTCATAAAACAATTATGCATAAACAAACATAACAAATATATTCTATTTTAGGTAGAAATGGCAATGGGGCGGTTTCGGGCTGGGCAGTCACCCTCATCCCAAACCCGATTAGCAAACCACGCCCTCTGCACCGATCCCTAAACCCGATTACATGGAAACAAACATAAAATAAAAACACAAGAAACTTCTTGTTATGTTCTTTTTTTAGTTAAATTACATGGAAACAAACATAAAATAAAAACACAAGAAACTAAGAGGCCGTTTAGTTGGTGAAAAATATTTATATTTTTCAGTTTCTAATGTCCTAGAGAAGAGAATTGTTTTTCTTCTTTAGAGAAGAGTTGAGATTTTTGAAAACCCGTTTAGTTTGAGTTACATTTTTCCTTTTTATTGAGAAGAAATGAGAATGAAAAAAGTGAGAATGATAAATTGGGCTTTTCAATTTTTTTTGAAAATTGTTGAAAAAAAGTGAGAATGAGAATTCCACTTTTTTTGAAAATTGTTGAAAAAAGATGCGACTAAACAGATTTTTAATATTTTCCTTTTCACATGAAAATTTTCCTGAAAAAGTGAGATATTTTTCGCCAACTAAACGGCCCCTAAGGTTGCGTTTAGTTGGGAAACATTTTCCATCATTTTCTGTTTCCTGTTTTGTAGGAAAAAGGAGAGGGTTTCCATCTCCACAAAACAATTGAAAATTTGGAAAACGTGTTTAGTTAAAGAAACATGTGTTTGTGTTTTCCATTTTACAAAACTAGAATACATGTTTAAGTGTTGTTGTTTCTATCTCAATTCTCTATTTACTTTTGTAATATTATAAAGACATATTCGAAACAGAAAAATAGAGGCGACAAAAAAAACCTTTTACCTTCATTTGTTGAATTGCACGTTGTGTTTATATATTCATTAAACGATTATAATAAACAAATATTGAAAAAGATGTTATATTTTAAGTTAAATAATTACCACAAAACAAAAATAAAAATAAAAACAATTACATACCTCTACAAATAAATTTTTGTAGAAGAAGTTGTAATAATTGTTGATTAGAAATCATACTAGATTGTTAGTTAACTAGAAGGAACTCGCGCAAAACAGTAGTTTCGGAAGCATTAAAATAAAAAAAACTAAAATTAATAAAAATATATTAAAATGAATGTTGAATTAAAGAGTACAATTTTTTAGAAAATATGATGAAATTAAATCATAAAAAAATAATTAAGATAAAAAGATATTTCAATTTAAAAATAAAAGTGGTTTTTAGTTAAGAAGCGACACATGTTAAAAAGTTGTTACAAGAGGTTGTTAGATAAATGCGTTTGTTGTTAAAAAGAGATACTTCGATAAAATGTAAGAGAAAAAGTCTGAATTTTCAGACTTTCTAAAAATGAAACGTCTTAAATGTTTTATAATGTAGTATAGATTAAACATATATAGACCTGGTCATTTCTTTAGGCCCGTTTAATATTTTCAGTATTCTTTTGATTTTTACATGATATCAAGAACTATGAAAAAAAAATTGTTTTGACGTTGATATGTTCGTTTGGTCCCGTTTGTTATATGCCGTGATTGCTTGAATCCGTCTATTCTTCAGAAGAAAATGGCGTACGTATGAATTCAAAATGGATAAGTGATGTGAATTAATTAAAGTGGTGTCTGGGATCATTACTTATTAAATATCCATTTTTATCTACTTAATGCACATTTTATACCGTACATTAGGAGTTTTGCGAGTGTTTGGGATTTCTTATTCGAGCTTCATATCTTAATATTTTAAGAGTGAAATACGCATTTTCAAATAATTTCTTACTCGAGCATCATACTTTAATATTTTAAGAGCGAAAAAAATCAGATTTTCAGATAAGCAATATTCTGCTCATTATGAAGATGTCTAAAATATCAAAACAAACATATGTTAAAACTTAAAAAATTTCAACAATTTTCAAATAAGCAATTTCAGTCTACTCATTATGAAGATGTCTAAAATATCAAAACAAACATGTTAAAACTTAAAAAAATTCAATAAGTTCATGCTTTACAACTAAGTTTTTGTAAATCACAAACCTAGTTGAATATAATTTGATAGTCGCACTTTGGAGTTATAAAGGCATCATAACTTCTACTTTCTATCTATGTGGGACAACTTATTCAAATATCTATATCTATACTACATATAAAGCATTTTGCCTCAAACCATAAAAACTTAAAACTTAAAACTTAAAAAATTAATGCTTGAAACGCATCTATACTACATTTTCGGAAATATTAATACACTATTAATTACTATTAATTATGATTACACTCTAATTGATTGTTAATGCAAATAATGTTTAAAAATGTTATTTATATTTTTTGACTTCTTGATGTTTTGATAATAACAAAATGTAAAAACGTTTACGATAAAAATAAACGTTTATAAATTACTAATCATAAAATTTCTATTTCTAAAATTAATTACTTAAGGTATGGATAAACAAATCATTAAACATGATTAGTGAACAAGAAAATATTTTTCTTAAACCTTACATTTCTAAAAAAACATGTTTTTATAAAAATATAAAAACAAAATATTTATTTATAAAAGAAATGTATTATTAAATAATAAATTTGAAATCAGATTTTTCCCCCCAAAATGAAAGGTTTTAAAACAGATAATACCTTCCCCACAAAAAAGACAAAAAGAGGAGCGTAGTCTACGGCGGCCCCCTTATATATTAGGGACCGCCGGGGCCACCCCATCTAAAAAACAGAACATCTTGCCACGAATTTTCTCAGATCAACTTTTCTTTATTCTTTCTTTCTTTCTAAAACACATATCTTGATCACTAACATACCTTGATCTTGTTTCAAGTGATTAATTCTTTCTTCCTCCTTTCTTTTTCTAATCAAGTGCAAGAGAAGAACAATCGTATTCTTTTACATACGATTTGTTATCAAGTGATCTCTCTCTTCCTCCTCAAGATCACATATCTTCATTACATTTAATTCGTGTTGTTGTGTAAATTGAATTGTGTGTAGATCCAATAGTGTAAATTGTGTATTGGTGTGATTTGGATTGTGTGTCAATCCAAGGGTATATATATCTTGTGAATGTATAAAGATTTAGTGAAGTCTTAGATTGGTTCTAGCTAAGATTAGGACTCGACATCTAGCTTAGTGTCGGAAAAGAAAGTAAGCGACGTGTAAACGGTTTTCTCCGCCTAAAGGGAGTTGTTGACATAGTGAAATCTCGAGTGGAGTACTCGGGATGGAGTAAGGAACGAAGAGGAAGCCTTCGTGCGAACCACTATAAATTGATGTCCTTGGTTGATACGTTTCCTTTCTCTATATCTCTATATTGTTATTGTTTACTTAGTTCATTATATTAGATATTTTAGTTGTAATTCATATTGTTGATTGATTAACATACAACTCGAATCAAACAATTTTCTAAGCAAAGTTTTAAAACGGCTAATTAACCGGTAAACTATTCAACCCCCCCCCCCCTTCTAGTTTTCTATAATTGGTATCAGGAGCAAGGTCACTCAAGATTTTTAAAATATATTATATTTTAAAGCTTGGATCGATCTATGGATTCTGACAAATATCTAGAAGGGCAATCTATGCAAAGACCACCACTTTATGAAAGTGATAGTTTTATTTATTGGAAAAATAGATTCGAGACATATGTTAAATCAAAAGATCTAGATCTTTGGCATGTTATTACAAATGGTGATTTTCAACCTATTATTTAAAATCCGGAAACCAAACTTGAGTGAGAATCGTCCCTTTTTGAAAAACAAATTGATGATCTTAAAAGAAGGCCTTGCGAAAAACAATGAAGCCCAAAATGGTTATTTTAACAATGCTTTTGCCTAAAAAGGCATATGACAATGAAATTTCATGTGTTAATACGGCAAAAGAAATTGGAAAACTTTGTAATAGCACCCATCAAGGTAATAACGCAAGTCAATAATAATAAGAGCGACCTTTTGGTTCAACAAGATGAACAATTCATCATTTCTGAAACGATCTATAGATAGTGGCCTTTGCTAGATTTAATACTATTATTACTAGTCTTAAAGCTCTTGATGAAAGATCTCTCTCTCTAGTAAGAACTACAGTAAGAGTTTTTTAGGGCTCTAACGATCCTAAATGAGAGGTAAAAAAGTCACGGCGATTGAAGAATCAAAAGACTTAACATCATTATCTCTTGATGAGCTCATTGGAAACCTCAAAGTCCATGAGATGATCATCAAGAAAGATTCTGAAATAGTCAAAGCAAAAGTTGAAAAGTAATCTCTTGCTTTAAAGGGCTAGAAAGAATCTAGTGATAGAAGAGTTTTCGACTTCCGGTAGCAAACACGAATAGTACGCAATGGCGGTAAGAGACTTCAGAAGTCTTTAAGAGAAGAAGGTAGATCGTAACGACAACCTCGGAACGTCAAAAAAGACCTTCAAAGAAGCCAGATACGACAAAAACCCAAAAGTGAAAGGAAGTGCTTTAGATGCGGAAGATCCATCAACTTATTTAAGAATGCATGAAAGCCACCGAGAGGAGCAAAACAAAGAGCATTTGTTGGAGGTTCTTGGAGCGATAGCGGTGAAGAGAATGATGAAAAGATCTAAGACGAGACATGTCTTGTAGCTCAAGCACCAAATGAGATATGCCTTGGAGTCGACTTGGAGCCCGACGAATGGATCAAGGATAGCAGATGCTCTAAACACATGACGGGCAACCGAAAGCTCTTCTCCACTTACAAGGCATACAATGGAGGTAACGTCATTTTTAGTAGTAACCTTCGCGGTAACATCATTGGCAAAGGTACGATTTCTAATGACTCTCTCAAAAATAAAAATTATAGAAACATGTTGATAACTTAGGATTAACTTGCTAGGTAATAGGACAAATCTGGTTACAATAAGGTAGAGTAAACTTTCTCTGAATATGAAAGTGAAATCACTAAGGACGAAAAGTCATAGGTGAGGTATTAAGGAAGAAAAGCTTATATGTGATGAAATTAGAAAATAAGCCAAAGCGATAAATTTGTCTAACACGATTGATGAAAATTCACCTTATGGGCATAAGACTATCTCTTAGGACACGCCAAAATAGTGTCTCATTGCAATCGTTGGCCGTCCAAGGAATTAGTTAGAAACTTCCCCAAACTTAAGTTTGATCACACTTTTATGATGCTTGCAAAATAATAAAACAAGCTCACCTAGTCACAAAGCTAAGAATGTATCTCAACGACAAGATGCTAGAAATTGTCCATATGGATCCTCAGTCCATCCGCCGAACGGAGTTACGGAGGAAACCAGTTACACCCTAGGTCATATAGATGACTACTCAAGTATACTGGGACTCAAGATGTCCTTAAATAAAACCGGAGCTTTTGATCATTCGAATATTTAGTAAAAAATCCAAAACCAATTAGGATGTACAATAGTGTCAATAAGAACCGACTATGGTAGAGAATTTGATAATGAAGTGCAATTTGGAGAGTTTTGTAATGCCAATGGTATTACTCATAACTTCTTGGCTCCACGCACTCCTCAATCAAATGGCGTGGTTGAAAGGAAAAATAAGACACTTCAGGAAATGAGTAGAACCATGTTGAACAAAAGTTTTGGTGTAACGCCGTAGATACTTCAACATACATTCTCAACCGAATTCTTATTAAGAGCATTCTAAAAAAACACTTCAGAACTCTTAAGAGGTAAAAACCTACGCTAGATTATTTTTAAGAGTGTTGGAACAAATGCTTCTTTTTTAACAATAAAGGAACTACCTTACCAAGTGAGCCCCAGTCATACAATGTGTCTTTTTAGGTTATTCTCTCAAAATAGTAAACTTACATCATCCTAACCAAACACACTAGGAAAGCAAAGAATCACTTAACGTGACATTCTGGAAACTGTCTCTCCACACTCTAAGACATCCCCTTGGGTGGAATGAATGAATTAGATGAAAATGAAGCAATTAAGATCACTGAAAAGAAAAATCTTGAAAACGACATTGTTGATGAAACTTTAGAGATTGATGAAATAATCAACATCAAGGAATCTAGGAACCACCCATTAGAAAATGTCATAGGAAACCTTAAACCAAGCAACCCTTAAGGTCACACAAGCCAAAACCAAAGTAACTTCTTTTGTTTTATATCAACTATAGAACCTAAGAATGTGAATGAGGCATTAGGAGATGAAAGTTGGATAGTCGCCATACAAGAAGAATTAAATCAATTCATTGCTAACGACGTTTAGGAGTTAGTTCCACAACCTCCAGGAATATGACAATCATAGGAACTAAGTAGGTATTTAGAAATAAATTAGACGAGAACGGTGTTGTTTCTCGAAATACAGGCTGGTTAGTTTGCTCAAGCTACAACCACAAGAGGGCATCAATTTATGATGAAACTTATTACCCTGGTTTTCTAGACTTGAATCTATTAGGATATTAATAGTCTATGCTGCGCCTTAATTTTAAATTATTCAAATGGAGGTACAAAGTGCATTCCTGAACGTTTTATCATGAGGAGGTATCCGTTGCATAAAACTCCAGGGATTCATTGATTTTAAAAAACCAGATCCTTTAATAAATTAAAAAAGCTCTATAATGGTCTTAAACAAGACACCCAAAGCTTGTATGATAATTAAAAGCTTTCTTATTAAACATGAATATAAAATGGAATGGTAATAACACGCTTTTTACAAAGAAGAAAGGTTCAAATCTCAGTCATCGTTCAAATATATGTCGATGACATTATATTCGTTTCGGACTTGTCAGACATGTGTGATGAATTTGCCCAAAATCAATGCAATGAAAGATTCGAGATGAGCATGATGGGTGAACTAAAATTCTTACCTTGGATTACAAAAATAAAAAATGGAGAGACGGTATATTTATATCTACAAAATCAATCTAAGTATACTAGAGAAATGCTTAATAAATTTTGGCTAAAATTCTAAACCAATGAAAACCCCCCATGTTGCCCCACGATACTAACTCACAAAAGAGTGAAGAGTGTGAGTCCGTAGATAGTACTAAGTACTGAGGCATGATAGGTAGTTTATTATACCTAACGACAAGTAGGCCCGATAACATTATCTCTCTCTCTATGTTTGGGCCTTGTGCCGCTTTTCCAAGCTCCCAAAACCGTCGTCACCTTAAGCGGTAAGCTATCTTCCTGTGGAATCCTATAATGACTCCATAGATCGTTATTAGGACTCATCTAGGGTATGATAACAATGATTGTAGCACGCAGCGGAATATAAAGAACACAATCATGTTACAAATAAGGTTTTCTTTATTAAACATTAATAAAGAGAAACTACTACTAACTACTACACACGCTTTCTATGCATAGACTCTCATTGGAGAGACAATCTATCAATGATACTAAAAACTGACGTCCTCACCCCCCTTTATATTAATAGAGGGTTGGTTAACGAAAAGACAAAGATAAGATCAAAATAAAATTAGAAAACTATAAATCAGCATTAAATACAATTTGACTAATCTTCAATCAGCATTAATGTTGATCTTTATCTTTTGCTGAGCCCCCCACATTAAATAATGTTTGACTAATCTTCAATCGTATTAACTGTTATTGCCCAACCAGCTTCTTGTTTGTAGGTTCCTCCAAACCCCTTTTTCTTAATGATGTTTTGTCATAATCAACTCAAAGTATAATTCCTAACAATCATACCCCTAGTCTGATAATACAAAACCAATAAGCACAAAGCTTCCCCCTGAAGCTAATATAGATGACAAGAACTTCCCCTTAATCCAGACTCGTCCCCCTTTTTGTCATAATCAAATGGAGTGCATGTAGATGGTAATATAATGACAATAAAGCTTCCCCATAAAAGGATACTCTCTCTCTCTTTCTCTTGAATCTCGAACTCATACATAGATCAAATCTAAAACTTCCTTCAGTGCGTAGAAGACATTAATAAACGCTTTGAATCATGCCATAAATTCATGTAGACAACAAATAGTAACATGCCGACAAATAAATTTATTTATGTTTATGCCAGCGGCCACCATCACAGTGAGCTCTGTTGCATCAACGAGAAACCAGTCATGTGTGAAAAAGCATATCATGAATTGTATCGTATCATACTCTAACCAAATCTGTAAAAGAGCGTGCAACAACCAATCAAGAATCATATCATGAACTGAATCTTCAAAACAAACTATGCACATCATCATTGTTCAAAATCCAAACACGTCTGTTGTCCCATATCGGACGATGCTAGCAGAAGAAATCGTAAGCAGGCTAGTAGGAACCATAAAGCCTACCAGCAGGAACCATAAACTAACAATCAGCAGGAACATAATGAAACCTGCTTGCTCTTCAACCCACGACTGCTGCTATAAAAGAATTAGGGTTTGCATAAAAACCCTAAAATTAAATACGCCTTTTTATTAATAAAAACAAAAAAATAATTTACAAGAAAAACCTTATCAACACCCAATCAAGAGCCACGAGGCTCTGAACCAATTGTGGAATCCTATAAATGACTCATAGATCATTATTAGACTCAGTCTATGGATGATAACAATGATTGAACACGCAGCGACTATAAAGAACACAATCATGTTACTAATAAGGTTTTCTTTATTAAATATTAATAAAGAAACTAACTACTAACTACTACACATGCTTTCTATGCGTTTAGACTCTCATTAGAGAGACTATCTATGAATGGATACTAATACTAGACGCCTTCCCCTCTTTATATAATAGAGGGGTTAGGGTTTATATACAAGGATAAGATCACATAAAATTAAAAACCTAAAAATCAGCATTAAATACTATTTGACTAACTTCAATCTCAAGACATTTAATGTGATGATTATCTTTTAGCTGAGCATTAAATACTGTTTGTCTAATCATCAATCAGCATTAATGTTCTTCCCCAGCTTGTCTTGTAGGTCCCTCCACCTTTAATATGTTATTTTGTCATAAATCAACTCTAAGTATAATTCCCTAACATTCTGATACATTAAAGGCACTACGCACTTAGGATTATGATATCCTAAGGGGACCGGCATAGAAACCGTAGTATATGCCGACTCTGATCATGCGAGAGATTATGTGGATCGAAAGAGCACTAGTGGTATTTGTAACGTTCGTGGGATGTTGTTTGACATCAGAGATGCGACACTCTCTCACTAACTAGACTACTATCACCTAAGCAACAACACCCGAGAATCACACAGATGACGCTTACACTACTGTCACAAGCTCACACCGATACGCGAAAACGTAAGCTCCGAAAAGGCATGTCAACAAGCACTATGGTTGAAACAAGCTCTCATCGACTACGACGTATGACTCGATGACGTTCCCATCATGTACGACCACAAGGGCGCGATTGACCTTAGTAAAAACCCGGTGCAACACTCTCATACCAAACACATCAAAATACGTCACCACTTTCTTCGTGATAATGTCTTCCAAGAAAGACGTACCGTCTTGTCGGAGCATACAGCGAAAAAGTTGCCGTTCGTCAGTCGACAACATCGCCGACATTCTTACTAAACCCCTTAAACGTGAATCGTTTAACTATCTACATCTTGGTTTAGGAATGATGTAACACATTTCATAAATCATATAAGTCTGATTCTTATTCTTCTGTCTCGATTCTAGTCTGTGTCTGTTCCACATCACGCTGTCGTAGCACTGCGATGCGAACCACACTGATAACTACTGATACTCCTTCTCATACCTAAGTACTTTAAGCATAATTTAATTTGCGAAAAAATGCAAACTTCTAGCGCTAACGAGATCGCCCATCCGCTCGGTCTCGGATATATACGACGCAGGACAGCGTGATTGACTAAGATATCTCACAAACTGCTTACATCACGCAATTCACAACACTCTAGACACAGCACTGTCTGCGCGTCTGGTCTTAGTGGCGGCCCCATATAACTTTCTTTTACATGCAGGTTATGGCAAGTTGAGACTCGGCTCCACAGCGATATCTATACACTTAGGTTATAGCATCAGCCAAGACTTTGTCTCCTAGCGCACGTCATTAAAGTATGTGAGACACAACTCGACACAACTCCAGCTCTCTTCTGAGTCAGCGTCTCTCACTAGCCTAGCGACGCTCTCTTCCAGAGCGCCCATTCAAAACTATACGCAACAGCGTATATTGCCCAGTGAGTTAGCCAGGTTATCTGAAGACCACACACACATACCGCAGCGAACTCTCGCGCATGACTAAACGCCTCACACAATCAGGTCGACCTATTGACGAACTTCTCAGACAAGAGCAAGCGCCCTGCTCCTCTCACGACAACTCGAATCATAGTCACAACATCTCTCTCACACATCATCAAAGCCAGCATCAGTGATACGCTCAAATTCAAATAGCTCCACTCACTCTATAACTTAGCTACACTCTACGGTGATGCACCAGACACAGTGTACAAGAGTACCGGTAGCGACACTGTATACACACACACATAGTTGAGAAGACTCTACACAAATCGATCTATTCCTCTCTCTCTGATCGGTTGAGTCAGGGTTCATGCTAGAACAACAATTCAGCAACAAATCACAATTCAATCTCTACAGCAGAGATAGCTACACATCAGATATAAAACAATAAAACTTATTAGAGCTTATGTACAATTTTGAACAATTAAGACTACTAGGATACTATGTATACATCACACACAATACTACTTTATTTTTTGTATCCCGCGCTACATGCTAGCTTGATTTGAGTGGATTTGTATGCTACTCAGGGACATACATGAAGTATATATAACATCGACAACTGAGACACACTCTTTATCTATGAGATATCACTCTATCATACACACTAGAGCTCAATCTAGACATTGGCACCGAAGTATATTAAGTTGCAATTCATCAAATCGTCACGTCATCAACTATTGACTGGTGATACAACGATCAATAACAAACAAAGAGCGTTTCTTACTTATATTAGACATGAGCGCACTTGAAGTTTTTAGACTGCTAGATTCATAGAAAACATTTTCCAAAAGGCCTGCAAGTAGATGTGGATGACTTCATGGAACACAGATGAGAGATGTATCGACAGCACTAGTGCACTGCCGATTCTACATATGGTCGTAGGGCGAGTTCTTGTGAGTACTCATTAGACTAGTCCGTAGTGAGGTGGTGAGCGTTTTAGAGACTTCTAGAATTCGTTGACAGCGCACGACACTAGCACCGACGCTGAACCGGAGAAGCGCTTTCGCTCCAGATCTTCTATGCTCGTGATGTAACCTTATCTGTAGGATTTTTATATTAGGTTGAGATTAAGCGTTACTCCATATTTGGTTTAAATATATGCACACGCCTCACCGAGGATAAAGAGATAGGTAACTACAAAAAATTCGACACTGCGCGATGACACACCCGCGTGATTATATGTGAAAAATAATAGAATGTGATTAGGCAACTATACTCTTCTATCTCTACTTCCAGCACACACTACACACACAAACAACAGACTCTATCACCTAAATCTAACTGAAGATTACAAAAATACAAGAACACTATATCCCTACAAAATTTCACATGAATTCCGTTTCTTCTAATAAAAGAAACACCTAAGGAACCTGAAGAACGCTATATCCATGAGGACGGTGGTCTATTTGTTCAACTTTACAGATCTAAACTATGTTAGGTCTTTGTTTCATTTTATCGAGTTTGAGTGTCTTCTTTAAATCAATGAACAAGTGTGTCCTGTTTTCAAGCATCTCCATCCTTCACACACACACACACATTTCAATTGATTAACTCGACGTAGGTAAATGTTTGCCTCTCACACACTCTACTATCAGATACCACTACACACGAGACAAGAAACCAACTACACATTAGTCAAACATAGCTAGTCTATACTGTACGGTATCAGAGTCAGAGTACGCTACTCGCAATCAGAGTAGAAACATACGCGATGAAGCTCTGTAGTTGAACTCCGAGATGAACTGCGGTGTGATCAGCTCGTTCGATAATAGGTTTGCAACCACTAGCTCGCGCGTCACTACGGACAACAGACACAGTGACACGCTGACACACACAATTGAGGAAAGAAGACTGTGTGTGTGAGCGCGTGCTTAGAGGTGGAAGACAACACTTACGACGCTAAGAACGAGTGATGGCTCGCTATCTCATCTTCAGACTATCACACATCACACAATTGTACAGCATAGGAGATGGTGCGAACGAGCATTAAGGGAGGTTAATTACATGTATTCCCTGAAAGAGGATGGAGTTTGATAAACAGCATGAAACACTCGAACATCGCAAGGCTATGAGGGACTCCAATCTACGATCAGCTGTATCTTAACCTGAAGCAACATGCGAGCACAACGCACATAGAAGAACAAAAAATAAATTGTTGGATCTAAATTTTACTTCAACACATTGTTGACATTCCCAAATCGCCATCTTTATGTCTAATGTTTTCCCTTACAGCAGACTACGCTACTCACAATCATATACCACGCCACAATCCACACCATCTTCCAACCGACAACCTCTTGAGCTAAGACAACACTCACAACTATGACTCAGGAACCTCTCTCTAAACGACAACTGTTATTGAAAACGTAACTACACACACTTGCCCTACTACACCTCAATCATAAACAAAACATACTACCTGCAACTTAACATACTGCGAAATTTTCATACAATGTAAAAATATCCATCATTAAGTAAATGCAATGTACTATCTATCCTATTATATATGACCAACCTTATTTTCAGGGAAATTTTTTGCTTTATTACATTAATTGCATACCAATATCACAATATGCAACATATTTACATGTAGCTTTGCATAACTAAAGTTAAACGCGACTCAGCAACCTAACTATGCATACGAGCTAACTCCTCTTCATCTACGTACGCCCGTTCACAGGAGAGTTCTACTCTCTACGCTCTTCATCACGAAACATATTTCATATCGCGTCGACAGATCTCTCACAAGATAATCGGGATTCACACGGGATACACACTAATTTACCAACGGGATGCGATCGGCAGTGCATGCAGCTCAGAGAGCTATCTCGATGGCGAGCGGCAGTCGTAGAAACACCAATAGACTGATAGAGCACGCGACACACTTGCTCACACATACTCATGCACACAAACCAGTCAAGAGACCACTCTTCTAAGTCATACTTCGATCATATCCTGCAGCGCACGGATAACAGTGGGAAAGGGATTCCACATAGCAGGAATGCACACGAGACCAGCGAATCCAAGCAGAACCTCCGAATACATTCGAAAGTCACAAAAATGATAGATGATGCCAGAGCATGAGCTCAGGAAAATGTGATTGGCATAGATACGAGAAGTTGTATGTTCATTGTAGGTGGACAAGACAAATGTTTGTTGACAAGGATGTGGATGACAACCAGATCAAGATTTAGCAATGGGATGAGGATGTTGGTATTCCGGGTTGGATGGATGCCGTTTATACAATGAACGGTAGCACTCAATGTGGATAATGAGTTTCAAGCTGATGATTGTGATGCATTTGACGTCGATGTATGATGAGGGCTCCTACTGCACAGACAATGTTCTTAGGCAAATCTCTTAACCGCAAATCCTGTTTATAATGACTCCAGTCCTCATATGATCCAGGACATTCTATAGAGTGTACCAATCCGGGCAACTACAGAGATGTTGTTTGTGAAAATCAGAAGTACACGAGATGATGACGATGTACAACCAAACTAGGAAACCGGTGTATGATTCACTGCAGAATGTCTGAGAGATAGTAATAAAACTGTATTATCTATGATCAGTATGTAAAGGACAACGCAGTGCCAGTTATACAAAGTAATGAATCTTCTATACCAAATGATGCATACATGATGGTACTTAATGATATATATGAACCGTCTTCCCAATGTGTCTCTGTGACCACACAAAACAATGTAGTTGAAAATTCATTGAGTGTTAAACTTGCGACATATAAGGAACAAGTTGAACTGTATGAAAGACGGGCCAAGTTTGAATTTAACAGAAAGAGCGAACATCAAGATATAATGAACAATTAAGAATAGTTATCGCTGATCGTAATCTTAAGGAAGCAAATTTGAAAATGGAACTTCATTCTGTAAAACTGCAACTTACCTCTACTATTAACTATAACAAGTCAATGGTAGAAGAAGTTACGTCTTTGAAAAAAGATTTTAAACAGAAAGAAAATAAATACCATTGACTGACTTTTTGACTTAGAAAGCTTTAAAAGAAAAGGTCGAGGATAAATTATACAAACAAGACCAGTCTCTTCAAACAGTTCACATGCTGTGCAAACCAACGCCTTATATGATGAACAAAATAAGGTAGCTATTGGCTACAAGAACCCCTTATATCTCACCCATGTACAGCAAGTTCAGCCTTCCCTATATAATGGTCATGAAATTATTAAAACTACTCATGTCCCGGCTATAGTGCACAACTCAGAGGATACCCTAGATATAGCTGAAATCACTAGGAAGAAGATGAAACAAAAAAATATATACCCAAGTGTATGAAAAAGAAGGTGTAAGATTGCACCACATGATTATCTCAAAAGAGAATTACTTAGCGCTCCACACCTCAGAAACAATTGAACCCCCTGAGCAGATATTTTGGGTCCAACAATCTCAGTCAAAATAAAAGCAAAGCTCTCAAAGCGCAGACCAACAACTTCAGGACCGTAAATTACAAACGTTGAAGTCGGTTGTATCCCCAAATACACCCAAAACCCTTGTCCCTAGGCGTGCTATCCAACAAAAATCCAGTGGAAAATTAATAGTTTTGCGACTTATACAACTTTTTTCATTTTGAAAAACCTGTAAAAAGAGAATTACACCAATAGGGCTCGCTGAAGGGGAAAGGGGTTTTGAACAAACTAAGGAATGCTATCTCACCGAAGTCATTCCATTTTTCAAAACACTTAAAAACCATTTTGAGCGTATTCAAAAGGCTCTCACTAAAGAAATTAAAGAAATGAAAGAAGTTTTTAAAGAGTTGGAAGCTGAGGTTGACCAAAATGTTGTAAATAGGAAGCATGATGAGATTGACAAAAAAATCGTTCTCTTTGTAAATGATAGATTAAATGTGATTGCTTGTCCAAAGAAGTGTTTTATATTGCAACAAATTCTGAGCTTACTGTATCTAGATTCACTAAAATGCATGATGCCTAAACTGTTGTTCAAGCATGCTGTCTGACACTTGAAGTAGAGCTTTCTAAACTAAAAGATAAGATTCAAAAGGATGATCATAATGAATTGATTAAAATTTTCCAACCTGAGGTAAATTCACATTAAATTTACAACTAAATGATCAACACATAAAGAAAAAAAATGACCGGACGTTTTTGGAAACAACAAATCTCTACCTGCTAGGGATACTCCTGATTTTGACTCAGTCTTTGAAATCAGAAAAATGAAAGCTTCCATTCAAGGAAAGGAACAACGCAATTAATGTAAATCTCTTAATTAAAGGAAAACCGTAGTGAAACCGACCGTACTCTTGATTTCAGGGCCTTAGATTTTTAGATCAATCAATTAACTGACAAAGTCATATTGGGAGAGTGGGGGAGCGAGTAGATGCTTTTTTTTAATCTAGTGCGGTGGAGTTTGTCTGAGATGCGCTCACAAGACAAAATAAGCTTTTTAAGACTGAGAATGAAAAAATTAAGCAGCATTACAATGAATTATTTGATTCCATTAAGATCACGCGTGCTAAACATATCGAACAAACAACTGCCTTGCTTCTTTTAAGTGAAAATGATAATATCCTGAACGAGCCCTAAATACATGAAAAGATCTTGCGCGAAATTCATCACTTATGGATTTGCGTGGGTAAAACCAAGAGTTCTTAAAGGGACCACTAGGTAGGTAATTCGCGATAGATGTTGACCATTCCCTCCTCGCAATAGGAACAATAAGGAAGTGCATCTAGATTATCTCAAACACTTTAAGGAAAGTGTGGAAACCCTTCGCGAGATCGTAGAGGAAGCTAAGGTTGAAAGACCATTAGATAGCTCACTTGCATTTGCTTGCCTTTACACTAAACACTCTCAAGAACTGTTAGAATATGTAATTGGCACTTGTCCGAAAGACTTCAATCAATGAGATAAAAACCATATTGCTACCCCTTTAACTAGAAAAAAGAAAGTTACTTTTGAGGACCAATGTGAAATGTCCAATAGTAACACATAAAAAAGTGTAGAGCAACTGTACATTCAGAAGACTAATGTCTCTGTGCCTCCTTCTACAGGAGTAAACAATTGCACTAATGCTAGCGGATCACAGCCTAAGAGGGCCCAGGTGGGGAGCTGGGCGTGGTTAAAGAGCGTGAGCAATACCAAGAAAATATGAGTGGTATTTGTACGTTCGTGGGATGTTGTTTGACATCTTGGTTCTCGAAGAAACAAACCGCTCTTGCTATATCTACTATCGAATCCGAATACGTAAGCTCCGAAAAGGCATGTCAACAAGCACTATGGTTGAAACAAGCTCTCATCGACTACGACGTATGACTCGATGACGTTCCCATCATGTACGACCACAAGGGCGCGATTGACCTTAGTAAAAACCCGGTGCAACACTCTCATACCAAACACATCAAAATACGTCACCACTTTCTTCGTGATAATGTCCAGAAAGAACATATCTTAATCGAAAAAGTGCCGTTCGTCGACAACATCGCCGACATTCTTACTAAACCCCTTAAACGTGAATCGTTTAACTATCTACATCTTGGTTTAGGAATGATGTAACACATTTCATAAATCATATAAGTCTGATTCTTATTCTTCTGTCTCGATTCTAGTCTGTGTTCCATTCCGTGTCGTGACAACTTAAATACTTTATCCTAAGTACTTTAAGCATATTTAATTTGCGAAATGCAAATTAAAATGTCACTCCTCTTTGTAAAAATTTTGTCAAAAACCAAGTTCAAAAACCCTTGCCTGAGGGCGGCCCCCATATAGGCGGCTCCCAATATATTTGGGACCGCCACGAATTAAGGGACAACCACCAGCAAGACACAAAACAGGACACTTAACCAAAAAAATTTCAAATCTGAAAAACAAACACCCCCTTACCTACTGCCATTGACGAACTCAAATCAAAACCCACCAAAACTCAAAATCAA
This sequence comes from Tanacetum coccineum, assembly GCA_026074375.1. Taxonomy (NCBI): domain Eukaryota; kingdom Viridiplantae; phylum Streptophyta; class Magnoliopsida; order Asterales; family Asteraceae; genus Tanacetum; species Tanacetum coccineum. Next base: position 37,484 of record BQNB010036317.1, read on the forward strand.
CCATTAAAACATCAATTGAAGATCAAATCAACACTAATAATCAATCCTAATATCACAAAGATCATTATTTCTAAGTTATTTCATCTATTTTCTTTCGATTTGAGTCTAGGGTTCATGATGAACACCAAAAATTGAAATTGGGGATTTTTGATTTTTCTTTCAATTTTGAACAATTAAGACTACTAGGATACAATGTATAACTAATATGCTTCCCGTAGACATAGGATTTGTATGCATTAGTAAGATTAAATGAAAATTTGATTTTGAACCAAAACCCCAATTTTATTTTCAAATCACTCACGTTAGGAACACAATAAAATTGTTGTTATGCTTTGTTAATGCAATCTAAAAACATTTTCAAACACATGCATAATGATCTCATGAACAAATTTCGAGATACATAATTCATATGTATTTTTTAACTTGTTTGGTTGAGCAAAATCAAACTAAGGAGCGTTTGGGTTAACTCTTAGGATTTTATATTTAGGTTGAGTTAATCGTTACTCCATATTTGTTAAATATATGCACACACTAAAAACAATGCTCTTAACATATTATATGTGAAAAGTAATAGAATGTGATTTCATTTTCTTCTAGGAAAACATGCCTCGTAAATCTACTGAAGATTACAAAAATACAAGACACTATATTCCTAAAATTTCACATGAATTCCGTTCTCTAATAAAAGAAACACTAAGGAACCTTGAAGAACGCTATATCCATGAGGGTCGGGTGGTTTTTGTTAACTTTACAGATCTAAACTATGTTAGGTCTTTGTTCCATTTTATCGAGTTTGAGTGTCTTCTTTAAATCAATGAACAAGTGTGTCCTCGTTTCATCCTTGAATTTTATAGTCAATTTCAATTGAGTTACTCCGACGAAGGTTAAATGTTTGCTAATTTTGTCACACAAAACCAATACTTCTCTTTTAGTCTTGAAGACTTTGCTCAAATCCTTGACATTCCTTGTGAAGGCGCACATGTCTTTACCGATAGATGAAGACTTGATGAGTTGGCTTATGGTATCCCTTCGGATGGTCCATATTATAACAACCTGCAAATTTTCATCAATGTAAATATCCATCTATTAAGTTAGATGCAATGTACTATCTATCTATTATATATGAACCACCTTTTTCAGGGAAATTTTTTGCTTTATTACATTACTTGCATTACCAATATCTCAATATGCAACGTAGCTTGCATAACTAAAGTTAACGAGCTCACGCAACCTAACTATGACAATCCTATCTTCATATATGTCAAGAAAACATCATAACATGTCAAGTCAATATCATAATATCATTTTTATAAAGTACATTACTCATATAATGTACCATTTGCAACATTATATCAAAACGGGCTTCAAACCGTTATCGTATGCCGCTAAACCCTAATTTCATGAAAAGTTAATATCTAAAGTGAATGCACAAGCTACTAAATCATATGTACAAGTAATATAACATCTCATTTGAAGTATAAATTCCCTCCAAGTCAAGGTACAAGTCTTTAAAAGCACCATGTACAAATCATTAAGCATGATATCCAAAATAGCTATTTTACCTCCATTTTCCTAACAAATCTTGTACAATCCATCAAGTACAAGTTACAAGCAAGTCATACACTTCATTTACAATCCATATTCATTCTCATTTCATGACATTACTAGAAACCAAAGTAAAAAACCCTAACCCGAGCAAAATACTACACCATGACCCGTTTCTTGATTTTTATCCATTGTAAACCCAAACCATTACTCAATTACATTGTAAATACATAAATTACAACATTATAAATCACATTCCATCATTACATCATCATTTCAACAACAATGTACAAGAATTAAACCAAGAAAACCCTAAACGAACCCTAATTTTAAACTATGACCCGTTTACTCGTTTTCACCCATTTTAAACCCGAACTACCTATCAGTTCTTGTTAATAATCCTTAATACAAGTCTTGTGATCCTTAATCTATCATTACTAATCAAATGCACTCGAAAAACAAGCAAGAAAACCCTGGTTCGAGCCCTAACCAACCCGCGACCCTATTCTTTGCATTTTGACCCATTTTGAAAGTTACTCTTGCAACCAAGCACCTTAATGACCATGCTACTTCTCTTCTAAGAAGCTTACAAGCACCTCACACAAATATCTTCTCCATTCTTGGTCCAAAAATGAGCCACATCACCTCTCTTTTTCTCTTGCTTAGCCGCGGCACCACAAGACCCAAACAACACTTCATTGCTATTTCTAGCTTTGAAAACTCACAACATAGCCTTCCCACATCACCCTCTAGCTGATACATATGTCCTAATCTTGAGCTCTAAGTCTCCTTGGCCACCAAGGTACCATTCGACTATAAATAGGGGTGTAAACCCTTCATTCTCATTCATCCCCCACTTCCTCCTCTATAACCCATCATAGCAACATATCTCTGCTCAAAGAAGGTCCTAAGAAGTCTTAAGATCAGAAGTGAAGCAAAAGAAACCAAGAAAAGAATCCCCGGAGCAGCACCTGTAGCTCGAACACCTTATAGATTGGCTCCTTCAGAAATGCAGGAGTTATCTAACCAGCTTCAAGAACTAACCGATCGAGGTTTTATTCGACCAAGTACATCGCCTTGGGGAGCTCCTGTCTTATTTGTTAAAAAGAAATACGGATCTTTTAGAATGTGCATCGATTACCAAGAGTTGAATAAACTTACCATAAAGAATCGTTACCCATTACCCAGGATCGATGACTTATTCGATCAACTTCAAGGTTTAAGCATTTACTCGAAAATCAACTTAAGATCAGGCTATCATCAACTAAGAGTAAGGGACGAAGATATTCCTAAGACTGCTTTCATAACAAGATACGGATACTATGAATTTCAAGTTATGCCATTTGGTTTAACGAACGCACCTGCTGTATTCATGGATCTCATTAATCGTGTGTGTAAACCATATTTGGATAAATTCGTAATATATTCTTATCTACTCTCGTAAAAAAGAAGAACACGCAAATCATCTGAGAATAATCTTAGAATTACTCCGAAAAGAGAAATTGTATGTCAAATTCTCTAAATGTGATTTTTGGATTCGTATTGTGCAATTTCTTGGACATCTCATTGATAGTCAAGGACTTCATGTTGACCCTGCAAAGATTGAAGCTGTTAAGAACCGGACATCTCCCACTACACCCACAGAAGTGCGTCAATTCTTAGGACTCACTAGCTATTACCAAAGATTTATCGAAGGTTTTTCAAAAATTGCAAAGCCTTTGACTAAATTAACCCAGAAAAACAAGAGTTATATCTGGGGCGAAGAACACAGAACTAATAAAGACAGCAAATATCTTCAAGTATGAACAATAGTACCCTCAACCAGATTGATTCATGATTATAGCTCTCAAGTGGATTTACAAAGTTAACGCATGATGAGTACCGGTGAGTTTCTTGACTCAAAACAAGGCACGGTTGGTGGCTAAGGGATATCGACAAGAGGATGGAATTAATTTCGAGGAATCCTTTACATTTGCATGCATTGAGGCTATAAGAATCTTCATCCCTAATGCCGCCAGTAAAAACATGATTATCTATCAAATGGATGTCACGACAGCATTCCTTAATGGTGAGTTGAAGGAAGAAGTCTATGTAGTCAACATAGGGTTAGTTTGATCCAGGACCATCCCGATGATGTTTATCGTCTGAAGAACTGCCTATATTGTTAAACAGGCTCATCAGTGCCGTGGGTATGACCCTTGGTCAAGGTTTTGTTCTGGACACAAGTTTTCCAAGGGTGCAGTTGACTCGATATTTATCACTGAGGGCGGAAAACAGGCAAACATATACTTCTTATCAAATATATGTAGATGATACACATATTTGCCTCATTCGGGGTGTGGGGTGAGTTAAAAGTCCGGAATAGATTGGGACCAGCTCAAGAACTAACCGAAGCGAGAGTTATTTTATTCGACCAAGTACATCGCCTTGGGGAGCTCCTGTCTTATTTGTTAAAAAGAAAGACAAATCTTTTAGAATGTGCATCGATTACCGAGAGTTGAATAAACTTACCATAAAGAATCGTTACCCGTTACCCAGGATCAATGACTTATTCGATCAACTTCAATGTTTAAGCGTTTACTCAAAAATCGACGTAAGATCAGGCTATCATCAACTGAGAGTAAGGGACGAAGATATTCCTAAAACTGCTTTCAGAACAAGATACGGATACTATGAATTTCAAGTTATGCCATTTGGTTTAACGAACGCACCTGGTGTATTCATGGATCTCATTAATCGTGTGTAAACCATATTTGATAAATTCGAATACATAATTCTTATCTAACTCTCGTAAAAAAAGAAGAACACGCAAATCAATGCTGAGAATAAATCTTAAATTACCTCCGAAAAGAGAAAATGCATGTCAAATGTCTCTAAATGTGATTTTTGGATTCGTATTGTCAATTTCTGGACATCTCATTGATAGTCAAGGACTTCAATGTTTGACCCTGCAATGAATTGAAGCTGATAAGGAACCGACATTCCCACTAACAAAAACACCCACAGAAGTGCGTCAATTCTTAGGACTCCACTTAGCGATACCAAAGATTATATCGAAAGGTTTTTTCCAAAAATAGCAAAAGCCTATGACAAATTCACCCAGAAAAACACAAGAGTTATATCGGGGCGAAGGAACAAGAATGGCTTTTCAACTACTTAAAACAAAAATCTCTATGCAGCATACCAATCTTAGCATTACCACAAGGAAACGAGAATTTTTCAATTATTGTGATCATCTCTTCAAGCTTTAAAGAGCTGTAATAATTGCAAGAGAAAAAATCCTTGCATGATTGCGTCTCAACAATCAAACCACACGAAGAAAACTATACCACTCATGATCTTGAATTAGGAGCAGTGGTATTCGCTTTTAAAATCTGGAGACACTATCTATACTGTACAAAGTGTACAGTTTTCACTGATCACAAAAGCCTTCAACACATTCTTCGTCAAAAAGAATTAAATATGAGGCAACGCCGATGGTTAGAATTACTCGCAGATTATGATTGTGAGATTTGTTATCATCCTGGAAAGGCAAATGTTGTGGCAGATGCCTTAGGCCGAAAGAAACAAATCAAACCTCTCCGAGTCAGAGCATTAATCCTAACAGTTCATCCAAAATTACCATCCCAAATTCTTGAAGCTCAAAATGAAGCCCTCAAAGAAGAAAATGTCAAAAACGAAAACCTACGAGGAATGGACAAATCATTTAAGATTCATCCTGATGGAACTCGTTGTATTAAAAATCAAAGTTGGCTACCACTTTTTGGCGGTTTAAGAGACTTAATTATGCATGATTCTCATAAATCGAAATATTCTATTCACCCGAGTTCTAATAAAATGTACCACGATCTAAAGAAACTCTATTGGTGGCCTAACATGAAGGCGATCATTGCGGAATATGTTGGCAAATGTTTGACATGTTCTAGAGTTAAAGCAGAATGTCAAAAGCCATCTGGCTTATTGGTACAACCGGAAATTCCTATGTGGAAATGGGAAAGAATAACTATGGATTTTGTTTCAAAGCTACCCAAAACCTCAATCGGACATGATACCATCTGGGTCATTATCGATCGCCTTACCAAATTAGCACATTTCATACCCACTCGAGCGACTGATAGTATGGAAACTCTTACAAGATTATACATTAAAGAAATAGTCTCTCGACATGGCGTGCCAATATCCATCATCTCGGATCGTGATAGTCATTTCACATCCAGATTCTGGCAGTCATTGCAAAATGGTTTAGGTACTCAATTACACATGAGTACAGCATATCATCCTGAAACAGATGGACAAAGTGAAAGAACCATCCAAACACTCGAAGACATGCTACGAGCTTGTGTTATAGATTTTGGGAAAGGATGGGATAAACATTTACCATTGGTAGAATTTTCCTACAATAACAATTATCATGCCAACATTAAGGCAGCACCATTTAAAGCACTTTATGGTCGAAAGTGCAGATCACCTGTTTGTTGGGCCGAAGTTGGAGATGTTTAACTCACAGGACCAGAAATAATACATGAAACCACTGAAAAGATCGTGCAAATTTGTCAACGCTTGCAAGCTGCAAGAAATTGACAAAGAAGTTACGCCAATGTAAGGCGAAAGCCTTTAGAATTTCAAGTTGGCGATCATGTTATGTTAAAAGTATCACCTTGTAAAGGTATCTTTCAATTTGGAAAACGAGGAAAGCTTAATCCCCGATACATTGGACCATTCAAAATCCTTGAACGAATTGGCCCAGTGGCATACAAACTAGAGCTTCCTGAAGAGCTTAGTAATGTCCACAATACTTTCCACGTTTCTAATCTCAAGAAATGATTATCCGATGAATCTCTCATCATTCTAATGAAAGAACTTCAGCTCGACGACAAACTCAATTTTATAGAAGAACCAGTGGAAATTATAGATCGTGAAATCAAGCAACTAAAGCGAAGTCGTATTCCTAAAGTCAAAGTGCGATGGAACTCTAAAAGAGGACCATAATTTACATGGGAACGTAAAGACGAAATTCGTGCCAAATATCCTCATCTGTTTTCAAACATCACTTCAAAATCCAATTAAATCTCGGGATGAGATTTCTGTAAGGATGAGGGACTATAACAACCCAAAAATTTTCATCAATGTAAATATCAATTTATTAAGTTAGATGCAATGTACTATCTATCTATTATATATGAACCACCTTTTCAAGGAAAATTTTCGCTTTATTACATTACTTGCATTACCAATATCTCAATATGCAACGTAGCTTGCATAACTAAAGTTAACGAGCTCACGCAACCTACCTATGGCAATCCTATCTTCATATATGTTAAGCAAACATCATAACATGTCAAGTCAATATCATTTTTACAAAGTGCATTACTCATATAATGTACCATTTGCAACATTATATCAAAACGGGCTTTAAACCGTTATCGTATACCTCTAAACCATAATTCCATGAAGGAATAATATCTATAGTTGGGGGTGAATGCACAAGCTACTAAAGCATATGTACAAGTAATATAACATCTCATTTGAAATATAAACTCCCTCCAAATCAAGGTACAAGTCTTTAAAAGCACCATGTACAAATCATTAAGCATGATATCCAAAATAGCCGTTTTACCTCTGTTTTCCTAACAAATCTTGTACAATCCATCAAGTACAAGTTGCAAGCAAGTAATACACTTCATTTACAATCCATATTCATTCTCATTTCATGACATTACTAGAAACCAAAGTCAAAAACCCTAACCCGAGCAAAATACTACACCATGACCCGTTTCTTGATTTTTATCCATTGTAAACCCAAACCATTACTCAATTACATGGTAAATACATAAATTACAACATTATAAATCACATTCCATCAGTACATCATCATTTCAACAACAATGTACAAGAATTAAACCTAGAAAACCCTAAACAAACCCTAATTTCAAACTATGACCCGTTTACTCGTTTTCACCCATTTTAAACCCTAACTACCTATCAATTCTTGTTAATAATCCTTAATACAAGTCTTGTGATCCTTAATCTATCATTACTAATCAAATGCACTCGAAAAACAAGCAAGAAAACCCTAGTTCGAGCCCTAACCAACCAGTGACCCTATTCCTTGCATTTTGACCCATTCTGAAAGTTATTCTTGCAACCAAGCACCTCAATGACCATGTTACTTCTCTTCTAAGCAGCTTACAAGCACCTCACACAAATATCTTCTCCATTCTTGGTCCAAAAATGAGCCACATCACCTCTCTTTCTCTCTTGCTTAGCCGCGACACCACAAGACCCAAACAACACTCCATATCTACTTCTAGCTTTGCAAACTCACAAAATAGCCTTCCCACATCACCCTCTAGCTGATACATATGTCCTAATCTTGAGCTCTAAGTCTCCTTGGCCACCAAGGTACCATTCGACTATAAATAGAGGTGTAAACCCTTCATTCTCATTCATCCCCCCACTTCCTCCTTTATAACCTATCATAGCAACATATCTCTGGTTAAAGAAGGTCCTAAGAAGTATCAAGATCAGAAGTGAAGCAAAAGAAACCAAGAAAAGAAGCCCGGGAGTCATTATTCTAGGCGTACGAAGCTAAAAGTCCCGATTTTGACCCGTTTTAAGCAATAAGCTCAAAACCAGGTTCCATAAGCTCACATTCTGTTTTCATACCCTTATAATGTTCATATGATCATGCTTAAATTATTATATAAAGCTTTGAAATCAAAAACATATGTGTTTTACCTTTTTGATCCAAACCGAGCTCATGAAACCCTAATTTCATGTTTTTGCTTAATCTATAAGCAAAACTTGTAAACTATTGTAATCTATCCTAATAAGCTTATCTAACATTATAATAAGTACTTTAATAAGTCTTGAAATAATTTGAACTGAAACCCGTGCGTTTTCGTTTTAAAACCCTAATTCGACCCGTTTTGCTTCCTAGCTTAACGAATCGTTATTTTAAACTCTCATTACGTTAAAACTTCATATTTTAGCTTATATTAATAAGCTATAACCTGTAAATTACTTTTCATATTTGAAAAATATCATTATTATGGATTTTGGATTAAAAACGATACATTTTTCATGCAAAAGGGTATATATCGTAACTTTCTAAAACTTATAACTAAAAGGACTAAAAATGTCATTTCATCAAAGTTATAATTATAGGGGTCTATTATGTCACTTTCCAAAGTGCAAGGTTTACTTTGTACATCTTTTAAACTAGAAGGACCAAACTCGTAAAAGTGCAAACTCCAAGGGTATATTTTGCCATATTTCATTCTTAAGGGTCTAAAATGTAATATTTTGAAAAAGTGTAAAAATGTATTCAAAACCTTACAAAACATAACTTTAATTAACTCTTGACTTGCTTATCATTTCCAGATATTGAACAAAACGCTTAAAACCGCTTATGTTATAACCATTATATCATTCATCATCGATGTGCTTTTAAAATTCCTGTCCCAAATCCATATCGTACCACAATACTAGGGAGATTCATATTAAGGGGTTTCATCTTGGTATTACGTTCTAACTGAGTTGTTGGGTTTACGATTTAAAGTGCCCTAGCTCCTCAAACATTTACTGAATGGCCTCTGAATTATGATGGCCCGAACGGTGTTATGATAATTTTTATAACTAAATCAACATCGATGTAAAAAATTATATATCCAATCAAACTAAGACTTGACATATTACCCCAGGTTGCGTGTGACGAAGTTGTTACTTTCATTCCATATACCTTTGCTATCAATCAAATTTCCCTATACTATTAAGGTGAGTTCATAGCCTCGCATTTCAATCTTTTAACTATTTCATAAACCCGCGAGGGGGATACATGCTATAAACCATGAATGCAATTATTTTCTGTATGATATCCTGATTTATTATTGTCTAAGTAACTGATTTGACTTTAAGTCCCCAATATCATGAACCGTTAATTACTTTACGGAGTAAGCGTGAATGGTGTGAATAGATCTATTTGGGCTGGACTCCCCGTTGGTGTACCCAGTTATACCGGTAACCAATTGCACATCATTAGAATATAACTGCGGGTGTTTTGGCAAAGGCAACCGTTGGGGCTATAACATATCAAATATATCCCAAGGCTTCGGATTCATGAGCTAATGGCAATAATAATTGTTTTACAAATAACGGGTGTATAACAACGTAACCCAATATTGCACTTGCATTCAAATTATTTTACTTAAACCTAAGAATTTCACTCAACCTTTGTGTTGACTTTTTAGCATTTTTATCTCAGGTAACTAAGTAACCTATGGCACAGAGTGGCGAGGACTTGAAGATGGAAAAACTGTTATCATTCAAATGTTGTGTTTTAGATTTTGGGCCCTCTCTTTTGTAAAAACTCTGATGAAATAATGAATGATAACTTAATTTTAAAAAACGACTCTTTTTTATTCGTTTTCTATGATTATGACTGTGGTACCTTGAAGTAATACCCCAGATTAGCTTCCGCTGCTATATGTAAAAATGGGGGTGTTACACATATCAAACCAAACCTCATTCCATTGAGTATATCATTTTGGTTGTTCGAATTGATCGAGAAGGTCAAGTCTGTCGTATCCGTCATGAAGAAGAAATTGATGTTCTTGAATATCAAGTTCTAACTCATGAAATTGAGCCAACTTTGAAACCTTTTGGAAGAAATTATTCCGGAAAATGTCTTCTGTCTAGGGGGTAATGACCACGTTCCCGCATGTCTTTGTTTTATGCTTTACTGTGTTGTACACTCCGAAAAATTCAATCTTGCCTATTACATTATAACAACCCGCAATTTTCATCAATGTAAATATCCATCTATTAAGTTAGATGCAATGCACTATATATCTATTATATATGAACTACCTTTTTCAATGAAATTTTTTGCTTTATTACATTACTTGCATTACCAATATCTCAATATGCAATGTAACTTACATAACGAAAGTTAACGAGCTCACGCAACCTACCTATGTCAATCCTATCTACATATATGTCAAGCAAACATCATAACATGTCAAGTCAATATCTTAATATCATTTTTATAAAGTACATTACTCATATAATGTACCATTTACAACGTTATATCAAGACAGGCTTTAAACTGTTATCGTATACCTCTAAACCTAATTCCATGAAAAGTTAACATCTAAAGTGAATGTACAAGCTACTAAAGCATATGTACAAGTAATATAACATCTCATTTGAAATATAAACTCCCTCCAAGTCAAAGTACAAATCTTTTAAAGCACAATGTACACGTCATTAAGTACGACATCTAATATAGCCGTTTTACCTCCATTTTTCCAAAGAAATCTTGTAAAATCCATCAAGTACAAGTTACAAGCAAGTCATGCACTTCATTTACAATCCATAAACATCCTCATTTCATGAAATTACAAGAAACCAAAGTTAAAAACCCTAAACCGAGCTAGTTTCTAAATTATAACCTGTTTCTTGGTTTTTATCCATTGTAAACTCAAACCATTACTCAAATAAGTTGTAAGTATATAATTTACAACATTACAAATCACATTTCATCATTTTAACAACAATGTATAAGAATTAAATCTAGAAAACCCTAAACGAACCCTAATTCCAAAGCGCCACCCATTTACCTATTTTCACCCATTTTAAACGCGAACCATTAATCAAATTTTGTTGTAAACCCTCAATACAAGTCTTACAATCCATAATCTATCACTAATGATCGAATGCACTCGAAATCCAAGCTCAAAAACCCTAGTTTGAGCCTTATGAACCCGCGACACCTTTTCTTGCCCTTTGACCCATTTTAAAACTTCATTTCGCAAACAAGCACCACTATGATCAAGCTACTTTCCTCCCAACTATCTTACAAGCACCTCTCCTAAATATCTAGCTCATTTCTTGGTTGATTAAGAGGCCACATCATCTCCTTTGGCTCCAAGTCTAGCCGTGGCCACAAACCACCACAAACACCCTCCACATCAACCTAGCTACCACCATAGACCTTCATACTCACCCTTATAGCTCCTTCTAACTCATCTACACCTTAAATAAGCTACCTTATCCCCTCTCCTTGGCCTCCAAGACTCGTTTGAGTATAAATAGGGGGTACCACCCATTCATTCAACTCACACCATCAATCATTCTTCTATCTCATCAATGGAAGCCAAGAGTTGATCAAGAAGTATCCTAAGAAGACCCAAGATCAGAAACCAAGTGAAGATTACAAGCCTTGAAGCCCCGAAGCTCCATTTCTAGGCGTACGACCCATTTCGACCCCATTCGACCCATTTTCAAAGCTTTAAGCTCAAACCCAGGTTCTATGATATTCAAACCTGCTATTATACTCTTATAATGTTATCATGATCATGAATATACTCTTGTTAAAGCTTTTGAACTCAAACCATGCTCGTTTTCTCTTTTTGATCCAAAACCAAACCCACAAACCCTAATTTTGCGTTTTCAATTAATCTATGAGTTAATATTGTTAAATGTTGTTATAATCTATCTTAACTAATGTTAATATAACCACTTTATTAAGTCTTAAAAGAATTTGAGCTTAAAACCCGCGCGTTTTCATTTTAAAACCCTAATTTGACCCGTTTTGATTTCTAGCTTAACGAATCGTTATTTTAAACTTTCGTTATGTTAAATCTTCATATTTTAACTTATATTAATAAGCTATAACCTAAAAATTACTTTTCATATTGAAAATTATCATTATTATGGATTTTAGACTAAAAACGATACAATTTTCATGCAAAAGGGTATATATCATAACTTTTTGAAACTTATAACTAAAGGGACTGAAAATATCATTTTATCAAAGTTATAACTATAGGGGTCAATTATGTCACTTTCCAATGTATAAGGTTTACTTTGTACATCTTTTAAACTAGAAGGACCAAACTCGTAAAAGTGAAAACTCCAAAGGTATATTTTTTCATTTTTCATTCTTAAGGGTCTAAAATGTAACATTTTGAAAAAGTGTAAAAATGTGTTCAAAACCTTATAAGACATAACTTTAATTAACGTTTGACGTGCTTATCATTTCCAGTTATTGAGCAAAACGATTAAAACCGATTATGTTATAACTATTATATAATTCATCATCGATGTGCTTTTAAAAATCTTGTCCCAAATCTATATCGTACCACAATACTAGGGAGCTTCATATTAAGGGGTTTCATCTTGGTATTACGTT
>BQNB010036318.1:0-45157 GCA_026074375.1 Tanacetum coccineum
AGTTGTTGTAGAGATCATCAAAGTCTAACTCGTCTAATCCAGGTTGTCCCCGAATCATAGTAGCCACTACATGCCACACAGATGGAAGGCTTCTTAGAAACTTCAAATTTGCATCTTCAATGGACACCGTAGCATCATGTAGTTCAAGCATGCTAAGAATATGCTGAAACCTTTCATATGCTGAGTCTAGCTCTTCCCTAGATCCAATAGTAAAAGTCTCAAATTGTTGTTTCAACAGATTCTTTTGCATCTTCTTTGATGCTTCGTTTCCTCCAAATCTTGCTTTTATGGCTTTCCATAGAGATCTTGCATCTACAGCATCATGAAAACTGAGAAGATGTCTATCAGGTATGGCAGAAAGCAGTATATTAAGGGCTTTCTCATTGTTTCTTCTTGCGTTTGCAGCAAGTGAAGTCTTTGGAGCAGACACTGAGGGAGATGCAGGATCAGTTGTGGTTTGGTTTCCATTGGTGATTATGTCCCATAGTATGTGATCAGTGATAGCAATGTACTGTCGCATCTTCATGGACCATAGGTCATATTCACCTTTCTTGATTATAGGGATTCTAAGTGCAGTAACGGACGAGGTGGGAGGGATAGGTTCTGTTTCAGACATCTTTTATGAGTTTAGAAAGATTTCGATTGATTAAAAGTTCTTCTAGATCAGAGTCTCTTCACAAGCTCTGATACCACTTGTAGGATCGTTATTCCTTAATGAAACACTGATATACTGTCAACTATGCGGAATCTAGTTGGCAGTACTTAAGAAGAACACACAATAGTTTCTCAAACGATTTCTTTTATAAACCTTTTGAATCTGCCTAAGTTGCAGATCCCTAACAATACAATACTAATGATTCGTGTATTTTTGTTATATTTTCTAAAGCCTTCCTAGGGGTCCTTTTATAAACATAAGGATAACCACTAGTAGGTATACAGTCCCTGAATAACACAAATACTAATTGATGCTTATCACTAATAACTGTTACAAGATAAATGCTAAAACAACCGTTTAAACTTTATAGTTCCTATAATAACGACAGTACTTTGACTTTTCACTTCTACGCAGACAGTATTTTGATCTTTCATTTAGCAGTACTTTGACTTTTTCATGGCAGAACTTTGACCTTTACTCTCGTAAGTCCTAACAATCCTCCCCTAACTTGAATTCCACTTGCTTGACTTCAAGTTTCTTGATAGTTGGTCTTCTTTGTTCAGCAGTACTACCTTTTTAATCTTTTAAGCTTCATCCTTTAACAGCATCTTGTTTACAATCTGTTTGAATGCAATCTCTTGATAAACACTTCTTTGAACATTCTTTGTCTTTGCATCAAACAGATTGTCCTTCTCAGCAACATGTCTTTTCAGCAACATGAATGGATTTTATGAGCCTTTACCAAGTAGCCATTCACTCTTGGGCTAGTCAGTTCTTTGGTACCTAGAAAAGGTAATAATCCATGATGAACTGAAAATCACTTCAACACTCAGAACATGAATCATAGTGTGTTGAGTACTATATGACTTTTGGTAAGTCATTACAACCATAAACGGATTTGATTAGTCTTTACCTGTAGCCGTTTGCTCAGGACTAGTCAACTCTCAGTAATAAAACATTGGTGAGTTGAGGACCATATAGTTTTGAGCAAACTATTAAAGCTATCAACGGATTTGACTTCTCTTTACCAAAAAGCCGTTTGCTTTGGAGTAGCCAATAATTCAGTGTAATACCATGGTGTATTGATCACCATACAATTTTTGGTAAATTGTCAACCATCAACAGATTTGAGAGGTCTTTACCAAAACTGTTTGATTTGGACTAGTCAATTCTTATGTTTGTAAGACATGGTGAATTGATTACCATTTGCTGTGTGGTGGTTAACCAACACTCAATCCCTTAAAACAGTTTGATACTCAAATATCTGTGCCTTAAATCTTTTTGCACACTCAAATCATCACCATATTTCAAAAACAACTTTTTAACTAGCAGTACCTTCATCAAGGTACTGTTTGTTTTACACTAGCAGTACTTTAAACAAAGTACTGCTTTGTTCACAGTTAAGTCTGTTTATCAAAGTAAGATATATATATAAAGAAAATTTTGATAAATCATACCAGTTGTTTAAGAATTGTCACCATCTTCAGTTGTCCACAAGATGAACAGATGTATCAAAGTAATGGCTGTCTCACTTTCATCTTCAACTTCCATTCCATGATCTAGCATCCTTATCATCAACTCTCTTGATAGAGGATATCTTCTTTCAGCCAGCATGTGAATCATAGTGCCATCTTCTAACTCTAGTGTATGCACTCCTGAAGATTCATGAAACCTCCATCTTATGATTTCCCATTCTTCTTGATCCTTCCAGAAGTCATCATCACTTGATTCAGCCGTCTCCCAAATAATGCTATTTTTCAGGAGTCTCCAGATAGTTTAAGGTCACCTAGAAGTATCAAGCTAAACAGTTGGAGGAATGTGCTTCATAATAGTCTGAACAACTCGATATAGTGTGATACAAATCCTGTCTACTAAATATGCAGTAACTCCCATAAAGTATCAAAAAGCTGAAATGATTATTCCCCCTGTGAATGATGAGATACTCTCCATCAGGGGGAATCAATAACCTGGAGTTCTGTAAGCATGGAATTCCTTCTAGTGACTCTCTTTCTTGTGCACACTATTCAAAATCTCCAACCCTAAGATAATTCCTAAACTCATCAACTACTTCCGTCCTCAAGCTATGAGCGTCTTGAATGGCTGTTCCTTCAGAAATTGTAGCTTTTCTTTTCCTTGAATGTCTTTTTGCATTTCTTTCTTGCAACCACAGCCTTTCTTTCTCTGAGCCTATTGGAATAAAGTCTTTGTAGGAGTCTTCAATCGATTCTTTAACTTTGTCATACAACTCTTTCATCTGTGGATACTTAAGTTTTTGCAGATTCTTGATCCTTGACCTTTTAAGAAATTCATTCATCTTATTCCTTTCATGAGCTAGAGAAGTTAGGTTTTAACCCTCAACTTATGTCCATGGCTTTGCTTTTTCTTTAATTCTCAAACCTTTTTTCCTTCTTCTTCTGCATCCCATTCAGCTTGAATCTTTCTTGCAACCTCCTCGTCATTTGTAGTTTCCAAGGCTCTGATTTGTTGAAGAGTCAATTTCTTCTTTTTAGGTTCTTCAACAAGTATCCCTTTGCCTTTATCTTTTGGATCAGTACCTTGGCTTGATTGTTGGAGGGGAACATTGATTTGTGTATGGAACCAGGAATGCTCAAACCTCTTGGTCTAGAAATAGCAACAAGAACTTCAGCAACTTTAAGTTGTTCTTTAGACTCCATAACTTGAATTGGACGGAGTGGGCTTGAAGGACCTGCTTCATCTTCAAAATTTAGAGTCCTTGGAGTAATAGTACTCTGTCTAGCAGAACTTTGAGTTGTCTCCAAATCCAATTCTTCTGTATCTCCACTCTTTATATTAGAAGCTTCTTTATCCTCAATATTGATTTCCTCAGTCTCATCACTTTTTCTTTCTAATACTTCTGTTTCATTGCTTTTTCTATCAATGTCAGGAGCAACAGCAGCATCTTTATCAACAATATCATCAAAGAAAGGATCTCCTGTATCTTCTTCTTGAACATAGTGCTCTTCAGACAAAGTACCTTCTTCCTTATTCCTCCCCAATTTGACTGAAGACATCTTCTTCCTTTGCTTCTTTCTTCGTCTCTTTTGCTTCTTAAGGTTCTGACTTTCTACCCAAAAAGCGTGATGTTTGACCACTGGCTGCACAAATTTGGACAGTTTCTTGAGTTTGGCCTTGAGCTTGATGATCTGTTTAGCTTGAGAAAGGGTTTACCTCTTGAGTCGCTTAACTTCCCTGTTCAAAGCATATAGATCTAAAAGTCCCTCATCTCCTCCAGATGTTTTAGACGTATCTGTGGGAGTATAATCATTGGGAGATTTAGGAATAGCAGCAGTACCTTGAGCTGGATCAGTATCTTGAACGTCATCAGTATCTTGAGCATGAGCAGTACCTAGAGATGCGGCAGTACCTTGTAGAGAAGCAGTCCCTTGTGAGTTAGCAGTACCTTGAACGTCAGTAGTACCTTGGGAAATACTAGCTGGAGCAGCACTTTGAGTAGGGGTACCTTGAGCATCCCTTGCAGAACTTGCAGCCCTAGAATGAGGACTAGTACTATGTTCCTCCTCCGCTGCCAATGCTGTTACTACCTCTAACATAGATGGAGTCAAGGGTGTAATCCTACATGAGAACTTAGGACTATGCTTCCTCATAAAAGTAAAAACCTTAGAAGGAAGTGAAACTGATAGTATAAAATCCTGAGGTCTGTCTACTCCCTCTAACTGTTTGTTCAAAAATAGTTGAACGAACCTAGGATACATAAGAAAATGTGTACCATTGGAAATATGTCCTAGCATTCCATTCATTACCATCAAAAGAAAAGTTGAATTTCTGAGTCGTTGCTAATCCTTACAGGGCAAGTCGATGTTGGTGCCAAATTGCTCCCATGAGGTACTCTTAGGACTAAGGCAGTGAAGTAATACATGGACCAAGTACTTCCACTGTGGGCTAAATAGAGGTTTAGAGAAAGTAAGTTGTGCTAAATTACCCTCGTAGCCAATATCTCTGAGCGTGTCCCAAATAACTTGCTTAGGAAAGCAATCAACACCGTTTGCATCATCAAAGAGTAGATGTGCACAAATTGTTTCTTCAGAGATCAAGATCTTTTTGCCAGCAACCATGGCGCGAATATGAGGTACATCATTGATCACCCTGAGAGAAGCCGTAGTCCAAAATTGTTGAAGCCATGGACCGATGAGATCAGGATCAACCAACAAAGAGTAATTAATGGAGCATCCAGTGAGATAATCGATGATTTGATAAAAATCAGCATTCTGCGCCGTCTTCTCCACACAAGCAATCATGTTGTGTTTGTTACAAGTGCGAATATTTGCCATTTGAAAAGAATTTGATGTGCGTCGGAGGTTGGAAGTTAAAAAATTTATGAATAAAAGTAAATAAAGTGAGAGAAAAATGCAATTCAGTTGAGTATTTATAGGTTGCGACGGATAACTAAGAAGTTACCGTTGTAAATACGTTTTTAGCGCAAAAACGTATGTTTGACCGTTGACCGAACGTTAGAACAGTACTTAGTTGTCTAAGCAGTACTTTCTAAGCCAAGCAGTACTTTGAGATGACGAAGCAGTACTTTCAACGTAAAAAGACTTCCAACTCAAATTTGGCAACCACAACCGTTAAAATTTTGCAAAATATCTCTTCAAATCATGAACACTCTCAACCATCATTCATATCCTCCCCTTAAATGGAGCGATAGAGCTTCCAAAGATTCTTTCTAACCAGAACAGTACTTTACACAAACAACAGTACTTTACATGTGATCCTCCCCTTAAATGTAGCTATGGGTTTATCATCCCAATAGTTACCACCAAGAAGTTAAATCTTGCCAAGTCAAAACCTTTGGTGAGTAAGTCTGCTACATTGTCATCAGTATGAACCTTGACCACATTAATGAGCCTTTGCTCATAACAATCTCGAATGAAGTGATGTCGAATCTGAATATGCTTGGTCTTTGAGTGGAAAACAGGATTCCTCACAATGCATATGGTACTCTCATTGTCAATATGGATTTCAGTGTTCATGAAATTAAATCCATAATCAAGCAATTGATTTTGCATCCACAGTACCTGAGCACAACAACTTGCAGCTGCAACATATTCTGCCTCAGTAGAAGATATAGCCACAATTGTTTGTTTCTTGCATTGCCAAGAAACTAGTCTTCTTCCAAGATACTGACATCCTCCTGAAGTTGATCTTCTATCATGGTTGTCCCCGGCATAGTCACTGTCCGAAAAAGCTTCCAAATGAAAAGGAGAGTCCTTAGGATACCATAAACCCAATTTTGGTTGATGTTTGAGGTACCTAAATATCCTTTTGACAGCATGCAGGTGAGAAACTTTTGGAGTGACTTGAAATCGTGCACACAGACAAACAGCAAACATTATGTCTGGTCTTGAAGCGTCTTTGAAGCATTAAGTACAATTGAAACACCCAAATCATAGACCCGATAAAGATGTACAGTCAACACTTCAACCTTTTCATCTTTTCCTAGAGATTAAGGCTTCAATGGGGGTGGATGCTGGCTTAATGGTTCTAAAGTCAAACTTGTTGAGAATATCTGTCACATATTTGTCTTGACTTAGAAAAATACCACCAATGGATTGCTTGACTTGAAGCCCCAAAAAGAAAGTAAGTTCACCCATGGAACTCATCTTGAATTCCTTTTGCATAAGATCTTCAAAATCCTTCACCATAGAAGACTTGGTAGATCCAAAGATGATATCATCAACATATACCTGTACCAACATGATATCTCTTCTATCCTTCTTAATAAACAGAGTTTTATCAATAGCCCCTCTCCTATATCCATGCTTCAAAAGAAAAGTGGAAAGTCTTTCATACCATGCTCTTGGGGCTTGATGCAGGCCATAAAGTGCCTTGACAACTCTGTAGACCTTGTTTGGATGAGCAGGATCTTCAAAACCTGGAGGCTGTTTGACATACACTTCTTCTGTGATGTTGCCATATAAGAATGCCACTTTCTGACATCATCATCTGATAGACAATGAAGCCCATGAAAGATGCAAATGCCAAAAAGAGTCTTATTGCTTCAATTCTGGCAACTGGTGCAAACACTTCATCATAATCCACACCTTCTTCTTGTCTGTACCCTTGTGCAACTAGGCGTGCTTTGTTCTTGATAATAGTACCCCCGATCATTCTCTCTTGTTCTTTCTGAAAAAACCCATTTAGGTTCCAAAACACCCAACTTACCTTCTGTATGGACACATAACACCCATACCTCTTGTACTTGAATTAAAGTAGTTCTTCTTTGCTCGCTTCAACACCGACTTCAACTGCTTAAGGCGTGAGAGACTTTCTGGTTCCTCTTGAGATAAGAACAGCAAAACAGGCAGGTATTGCTATCTTGTGGTTAGTTTCTGTTTGTTTGTATATAAAAACACAAAGCTTGATGATGGTTTGAAGTACTAGTCTTGAGCATTCTTCTTGTTTTTAAACCCCGGCAGACTTTGCCAATAATTTGACTTTGAGATAGAATCTTTATGATTTCTAAGTGTGGGAGTAGAGTGGAACACAATGGAGGATCCATGTTGTTGTATCAGCTATTACCGCCTTGCCTCAGCATCAAAAGATGTTGTAGAGAAAAACAATCACCATCATTTGGAATAATCATCAAGAGTCATAGTGTATTGCCCAGTACTTTGAGGAGGTTGTATTCAGCAAACTTAGATTGAAAGTACTGTCAACACATTTTTTACCCTTGTCAAGTGCAAATTCTCTCTTTTCCTCTTCGAACGCAATCCTTGGATCATCAAATGAGCTTTGGCTAGAATTCTTGATGCATTAAACTTAACAACTCATCATGTGAAGCTAGTACTGCAGAGGACAATGGAACTTCTTTTGCAGCAGTACGTTCCTCTGTATGCATAGGCTGAGCTGTATGAACAATGAATTGCTGGTCATCTAAATCTTCAACATCATCACAAGATATTCCTTGTTCTTTAAATCATCATAGTTTTCTTTCCTTACAGGAATGTAATTCATGGATGGAGTTTTAGAAGGTCAAGATGCAAACATCCAATCAGACCATTTCCCTTTTGATTACTCCTGATTCGTCCATGAAAGTTTACATGAAGACAGTCATGAACCTTTCTGTGATCCTGTTATAACTCTAAAACCTTTGCTGTCTAGTAGAGTACCCCAACAGATAAAAAAATCCTTCTCTGACTTGCCATCAAAACTTACCCAAATGATCCAAGAATTAGTATAATCAGAGGACAACCAAAAGGGTCCATGAACTGATGTGGGAGATCTTCCCATCATAATTTTCATAGGGAAGTCTTTCATTTGAGGTTAGTCCCAAAACTCAGTTAAGCACATAGCACGCAATTGACAGCTTCAGCCCAAATTGAAAAGGTAAAAGATAGTCTACTACAAACCAATAGTTCTATGCAGCTTCAATGAGATCCTATTCTTTCTTTCTGCAACACCATTTTGCTGATGATCCTTCGCAATTGCTATAATTCTCTCTTGATTCCTTTCTAGCACAAAACTCATTCAAAAGTTGATTCTTGAAAACTCTGTTCCATGTCACACTGATGATCTTCACTTTATGTCTTACCAGTTTTCCAAACCCACATCAAATCATGAAGCATTCATATGTTTCATCCTTTTAGCCCAGAAAAACACCCAACAGAATTGCTAACAGTCCCAGTAACAACACCAAGCATTACTTCTTCCATTTACACTCTCCAACTGAAACAGGTCCAAACACAAGATCCATGTGGAGCAATTCAGAAGGTTCTCTGACAGTTCTTTCCTTCAATCTGCTTCAAGAATGCCCTGTTTTTACCCTATCTACATGCCAAACATTGAGTGATTCATGCTTGAATCTTCTTTGAAGGTAAACCCCTAACCAGATTCCTTTAAAACAACTTGTTGATATTTTTTGAAGTTGACATCAATGCCCCATCTTCTGTGCCAGTAGGATACTTCATCCTCTGTTGCCTTTGCAACACAACAATGATTCCACAGAAGGAATAATGTTCTTTAAATCCAGGCAGTAGACATCATTCATTCTAGGAAGCTCTAAGAATTACCAGATCTTCATCAACAAACTGACTTTTCGGAGATAAGAATAAGACATCTTTATCTGTAATAGAACATTGTGCTTCTTATCACAGATTTTGAGAAACAGAAAATGATTAAACATGTGCTCTTCCACATAGACTAACTTTCTCAAAATCTAAGCATTATGTCTTAATGAGTTCCTTTTCCTGAGATTCTCACCTTTAGAGTCATTTTCAAAAGCCACATAACACCCTTGAACTCTTTAAAAATCAGACAAGCAAATGCGCTGTTCTTGTCTCCAGTCATACTTCCAGAGCATCCACTGTCAATGATAGCATAGTCCTTGAGATCTTCTTCTGGATTGCCCTGTACAAACAATTTCAAAGAATTAGACTCTTTTAGGGACCCAAGTCATAACTGACTTGGATACCCCTAATGGAGTTACATACTCAAATTGCTTGAGTGTGTAAGATCCATTATCCCTATTCACAGAATCTAGATAGTTCCCTTTTGGTCTCCATGTTTGTTTTGGATTTATCATTGCACTCTTTTTGACAGTTTGTGGAAGTACTGCGTGAGATCCAACAGTACTTCCCTTCTTAACCCAAATAGATTTCACAGTTTTCTTGGGTCTTTGTTGTCTGTAAGTAGTCCTTGGGTTAGAAGACCTTGATAATGGTGAGTAACTTGAGATTCTAGGTCTTCGATTATCCATCCTTGGATAATAACTTCCATCAGTACTTTGTGAAAGTGCTGCTTGTGGTACTCTAGATCTAGCAGTACCTTGATAAGTCACATTATCAGTACTTTTTGAAGGTACTGTTTGTGTCATTTTTGGTCTAGCAGTACTTATCAACCCATCCCTTGTAAGTACTGCTGATGGAATAAAGGATCTCCTTTGTGAGGTACCTAATTTTTATGAGAAATGTACCAATGGTTCACTCTTTGATGTTGTTCCAAACTGGTCCTTTGTTCCCTTGAACCCTGGTGTTCCCAGTAGGTTATGAGTTTGGTGTGTTTGAAGGTTCTTTCATGTAGATTACAATCCTTGATTAGGTGATTAGGGTTGTAACATACAAAACATAATTTACCCCCTTTGTGCCCAAGTCCACTTGTTCTAGATCCTTGACCAACCCCTGTTTGACTGTTTGGTGATCCTGTTTTTAAAAGATTCTTTACATTCTCTGTGTTAAAAAAACAGTTTTCCTTTTGACTTTCTTAACATCAGTCCTCTTCATCATCACTATCAACCCAATCTTCAATATGAACTTTTTATTTTCTATCAATTTCTGGTTGACTTGATTTTGTTTTCTCTTGATTAACAACTTTAAATCCTAATGGCTAGTTCATCTATCCCTGTAAAGGAACATTTGCCCTAGAGGAATAATTGTACCTGTAAGGTGGAGGTACTGATTTGTAGTGCCTTTTCTCATTTGAAATTGTCGGTACGCAGAATCAGTCCGCAAAGTTTCATCCCATGAGAAAAGTCACTTTCCTACTATTGCTAAGACTCAATCCCATAACCCTATACATGACTAATCAGACACAAATGCTTTGTTTGTTTAGGAACATTCGATTTGAAGTAACATGAAGCATTATGACCATTTCTCCAGTTTTACTTTGAAATCATCTCGTTCTTTTAAAGGCTACAGATTCTAATTCCCTTTTGTTTTTCTTCTAGTTTCACATCTCTTATCTATTAATTCATATGCCATTATTGTTTCATACTTATCACCCCATGCAATTCATAATCTTTTCATATGTTTTAAGCATGACCTCTATTGAACTCTAAGCTCATTGATATCCTAGAATTGTCATCCTAGCTCTTTGAAAATTATCTCTTTCTTTTTTGATAGTTTTTCAAGTAACAGATTTAGAAGACTTACTACATTTGAACAATAAGGTACCTCTGAGTGTTAGTAGCCATTAAAGCTAGAGATACTGGTTAATCATACATCTATTATGCTCCTGATCAAATCACCAAGCAGCGTGTCCAAAATGGCACATGGTTCTGCATCACCTACCATGCTCCAATCATCTTGTTCAACTTCAGACATCTTTTAGGGTTTGGAAAGATTTCGAATGATTAATGTTCTTCTAGATCAGAGTCTCTACACAAGCTCTGATACCACTTGTAGGATCGATATTCCTTATTGAAACACTGATATACTGTCAACCTAAGGGAGCGGAAGTCTAGTTGGCATACTATAAGAAGAACACACAATAGTTTCTCAAACGATTCTTTATAAACCATCTGAATCCGCCTAAATTGCAGATCCCCTAATAAAATACTAATAATTCTTAACGCTCGTGATTTTCTATTTTTTGTTCTATATCTAATACCTTCTAGAGATCCCTTATAACAATCATAAGGGATAACTCTAGTAGAGATGTACAGTCCTTGTATCTCATTAAACTCTAATAAATACTAATCATTAAACTAACTGTAACAACAAGATAATTCTAACTGTTTAAATGATAATCGATTAAGATTCCTTTATCCACGGCAGTACTTCGATCTTTGACTGGCAGTACCTTGACTTTCTACTTAGCAGTACTTTGACTTTTTGCTTAGCAGTACGTTGACCAATTGACCAATTGACTTGTTTTTCCCAACAAAATGAATTTTGAAAAGCAACTTTTTCTAGAAACTTAAAATGAGCTGGAAATGAGTTTATTGAAATGACAGTTTAAGCTTACATATGACTATTTAGCAAAAAAATTAAACTTTTGAAACTCAATAAGCTAAGGAGAAAAGCAAATAAACTAAAACTGACTTAAAACTAATCTTAATAAGAACAAAGGATAAAAAAATAAGCACACTAATAAGCCTTAAATAAGCTAACAGAAACTCAGTAGTACTAACTTTAAGTTAGTACTGCTATGATTGCTAATGCTTATTAAAAACTCAACAAGCTAATGGAAAACCTAATAAGCTGAACACAAGCCTAAAACTAGTCCTAATAAGCTATTATGACAGAAGTTAACTAACAATTATAGCTGGAAAAGCTTTTAAAAGCTAAAAATGAAAAGAAAGTAAAACTGGCAGTTTTAAATGACAAATACCAAACTTTGAGCTTATTTTTAAGACACTAAATGGAACATTATGGCAAAATGACTTGAAGAACCTTAAAGCCTAAGCTAACAACTATCTAAATCAATAATCAAAAAGAATTTTGAAAATCAAATAAGCTGAGAAAAGGCTAAATGAATAAGCTGTTCAGGTAGTTTACTCTATTTTTGGCTTTTCTAAATAAAAACTTGCAGATTAAATATAAGACAAAATAAGCTAAGAAATAGATTAAAAACTCAAAAGAAACTAAATTTTAGACTTAATGAACTAACTGGAACAAAAATTAAGCTAGGTTTAAGATAAAATAAACTAGAATAAAGGTTTGAAAGAGAGACATATTTAACTATATTTTTGGCTTTTTGGATTTTTTTTTTTGGAAAAATAAGATGCTAAATGCAGACCCAAAATAAGCTATTAAAAGATGTTTTAAAAACTTAAAAAGCTAAAACAGAAGAAGTTTGGCCTACTAAGAACTTATTCTATCATCATTAGACCATAGATCAAGCTTAACCTTACCTAATTTTGCTTATAAAGTCTGGCTTTTAGAATCTGGAAAATGATTTAATAACAATGACAGTTATGACTAAAACCAAAGGATAATGGCACACTCATTATAACTCAATCCTACTGCATTTGAGACTCAAAACAAGCATGAAAATGACTTCAAACAACACTTAATCAGATCCAAATCAAATAAGCTAGATTAACAAACTCTAGACCATAGATTCAAAATATTCAATCAACAAACTTATCAAAAACAAATTTAACTTGCTTCAAACTTTAAAACTTGCTCTTATAAACTTTAAATTGAAGATCAAATTTGATAAAAAGGATTTTTAAGCCCTCTAACAGTTCTAACTTAGGTTAGAACTGCTAAAGCCAAACACCCCTTTAAGAAACTTAACTTCATTTTTAGCTTATAATAGGCTGATTTAATGTTTATATTTAAGATACCAGATTATGACAAGATTAAAATAGTACTAATAAGCAAATTTTAACTATCAAATAACACTATTTAAGAAGCTATAAGCTAATGCTATGTTTTTAGATTTTTGGATAGATTTAAATGTAAAAGATAAACTAATGAGCTATGAACTATACTTAAGCAACAAACATCATTATAAAGTAATAATAAGCAGTAATAAGTAAATTTAAACAGTAATAAGTAAAAATAAGCTAGATTAAGCTGAAATTATAAACAGACTGTAAAGTAAAGGTAAACTTACAATTGCCTTTGCTTAAACAAGGCTAAATGCTTAAAGAGCTACTTTACAAAGCTCCAGCTTGTTTAAAAAAAAACAAGCTGTTTTATCCATGCACCCATCCAACGGCTGGTCATCATCCAAATAAGCTGAGTGAATTGGAAGGATTTTGGACGAATCAAACTCACCTCAGTTAAGCTTTTGAGGCTTAACTGATAAAAAAAAAAAAAAAACAAACTAGCTTATGTAGTATAGAGAGAGCTTATTGAGCTTAATTGAGACTTATTAAATCATCACACAAATCATTGTAAGATAAATTACATATTAAGTAAAACAGATTTTAAAAATACAAGATTAAAAGTAAATTGCAAATTTTATTAATGAAACTAAGTTACAAAGCTTTTAAAAGGAAAATACAAGAATTTAAATGACAATAAGCTAAAATTAACTACAATAAGCTAAAAGCTAAATTCTACACTACAATACTCCTAGATGTCTTCAGCTGTGTGATTGCCCTGCTATTTATAGGCAGAGTGAGGGAATGACTTCTAGCCCACCCAACTCACATCAATATCATTATCCTAACCAAATTCGTCTTCAAATCCATCTGAGCCCTTGGATTGTGCATACGTATCTCAACCAATAGGGTACTTCTGGATTGCCAGCGTGGTTAGGAACTTGTCAGACGTGTCATATATCTTCCAAAAGGTATGAAGTGTAGGTAAGGAACATGGTATCCTCCGTACATATGCAGGGTTAATTTTGAAGAGGAGGATGAATAGTAATTTATCCCGCAAGTGATTTTGACCAAGGTATTTGACTTATATGTTTATATTGTTTTGATATGGGCTCAGGGGGTCTGACTTGGGCTTTATGAAAAAGGGTTTGGGCCAGGGTAAAAGGATTTAATGGACTTATGGTTATGAAAAGGGCTTATGACTTATAAGTGGGTTTTAGGCTTATAAGGCCTTTAAAGCATCAATCTCGGGCTAACCCGGCCTAATAAAATGGGCTCGGGTTGGTCCATGGAAGATGGGTTCGCCTTCGGCTTCGTTTTTTCGCGCTTAATCCAATCCCGTGCTCGTTAGTGTCTGTTTTGTCTTTTTTTTGTCCATTTCTTTAATATCCGTACCCGCACATACACAAACACAAAAACAAGCATATATTTGCAATTTTTATTATGTTTTTGGTCTTTTGGGTTCGTTTTTCAAGGTAAAAGGTATGTGTAATTACGCACATACCACCAAGAATGACTTGTAAGAACATCCATGGTTCCCACCATTGCCATTCCCACCATTTCCACTATTTCCACCATTAGCATTTGCATTGTTCACATTATTAGTTACTTGGGTGACGATCTGAGGAAGAATGTTTTGTAATTGTTGCGTGATGATAGCAACGATGTCGGGGTTCTCATCGCTGCTAGAGCTGTTTTGTCGATTTGGAGCTATTTCTATATAAGATAAAATTTATATACATTACACGATATAATAAGTGAAGAATACAAGTAATCTTTGATATGAGATGGGAAGGAACTTAGTGAGAGAAAGTGGAAGGAAGGATGTATTCTAGAGAGAGAAAGTAAGAAACATGTAATTCATAAGTGTAATGAGAATACAAAACCAACCAACACCCTCTTCAAGGCATGGAGAGGGGTATAAATATTCCATGTATGGCTGGCCATGGGCTTTTCCATGGGCCTTGGGCCATATTAGCTTACATAACATTATCATGACCAACTACGGGCTTAGACTATTTAGTATTGGAAGTGATCGATACTTTTCTTATTCCTAACAATCTCCCCTTAAGGGAGATCACTCCAATTTACAAAACTTTAAACCTAGCATACTATGCTTTATCTTTAGTCTTCAGCTCGTAAACTTCATTTCTTGATTTACTCTTGTAAATATGTTGTATGAATTAAGTTGACATGTGGACGAGCTTGTTCCTTTAGCGTAACTTTGTATGGAGAATGTGTATCTTGAGCATCTTGTCTTGAGATCATCAACAAAGCATAAACTCCTCGCCATCTAATGAACTTTTCATCTTGTAAACTGGTGACATTGGACCGACATCGCATACCTTTCTTGATTTGTTGACTTGAAAAGTCTTTAAATGTTTGCATCTTTCTTGAAATTCCTTTAACTTAACACTTCGCACTATTTCGAGAAAGACATTCAGTATTAGAGTGACAAGGAAACTTTTTTAAAATTCATTGACTTAATTACTTTGACACTTTAAGAAAGTCTCGGATCAGATGTAACGGAATCTGGAAACATGTAAACTTGCTTTTCATGATGTCTTTAATGTTTGTCGTCGAGTATGAGCATGTCTAGGCTATGATCTTTTGAGTCATCGGAAACAGGTAACATCCACCACCATCTTTAAATTCTCCTAACAATAAAATAGTTAGCAATAAAGTGGGGGGACAAATATGGCTTTGTCATTCACCCGTGTTTAGTTGGAGTAACCTTCGAATCCGTGAGATCGACCTATTGATCAGGGAGAATTCAATTTAAGAAAGATCTCCTTGACAGATTTCCAGCTGAAGTAATAGAATCTTTCTAACACATGTGGTATTAATTCAATCAAACTCAACATGTTCTCATTATCGGAACGTCTCAAAGCAGACAGCACGATAAGTGTGAACCAGCGAGTTACTATCTCACCGACTGAAGTAAAAAATTGATTTGAAAATCAATCGATGTGTCACTTGCTAAAGTAAAATTCATCATCAATCGTCAATTCATAACCTAGAACAAGTTTAATTCTTATAGAATCACACCATTGTTTCTTTCCAGTTGTCACAAGTTTGATTCAAAAGGAGCCACAAGTCACCTACCATGAGCTTGTTTAATGTTGACTCAAGCAGGATTTCCATCTTCATTGTGAAGAAATCACTCTGATGCTTTCTGGAAAAATAACAAGGATACTTGTATGGAACTCTTTTATATAATCTTGTTATTTCACATTGTGTGATTTACAACTTAATTTGACAAGTGTCCAAATGAGATTTATGTGATGGTCTTGTTATTGCTCCTAAGACTTAATAGTGCATCTGTTGATATTTTAGTGATCTGGAAGGCCTGGTGCTAGTGCCACTTTTCAATATCAACTAACTTAGAGTGAGAGAGTTGATAGAAATGTGTGAATCTCTGTGAGTTTTGAAACAAAGTCTTTCTGACTTTGAGTGGCTGGGGAGGGTTGTGCATAGCGTCACTAGGTCTATGACAGTCTTCAATGTCAGACAATGCCTTAATGTTTCGCCTGATATTTTAAGTATTGACGTCGTTTCTGCCTAAGTGTATGGAGGGCTCCATTCCTTTACAACCCTTTATCCTTACATTTCTTTTTCATTCTTCAACCCCTTCAATGCTAACCGAGACTTCATAACTAAACACCTTGATTGGGGTTCGTTCTAATGGTAGCTCCACTCAATCGGCACTATTCCCTTTTCTTACTTTTTCTCCTTGTATCATATATTACTAAGGACTTCTACACTACCTAGTGGATATCCCCTATAGATCCCTTTGTTCAGCTGGACCATGAATTTGAATAACCTAGACCTTAACCACTTATAACTCCTAAAATGTAACTACATGTCGGCTCCTTTATTCTGGGTATTCCATCACAACCGCACACCAAAATCATTGAAAAACATCATTCAAAGTGTTTGATATAAATATCAAAAGGTTTACACTTTGAATGTTTTTAATCATCACTAAAAGCTCCCCATTAACATGTGCATCATAATCATAGTACATGCTAAGTGTGGAGTGCATTGAGTCCATTTTATTTGATCACATCTTTTAATACAAGTTAGATCCATGTTAATCACATTTTCTCCCTTTATCTAAAATGTTAACCCCTTGATATTTTGGATATCAATTGATTAACCTTTCAAGGAAAAATGTTATATAGCTATCTATAAGGAACATTTTAATGCTACCATTCAATTTATGAGGGCATATAAATTAGTGATATGCAATTACTTAGAAACAATTAGATTTATCTTAAGAAACGTCTAGAAATTTCATACTCGACACAGGGTCCTTATTATCACCATAATCTACAATACATATAATAAATTCACTAAGTTTATTAATTTAGAAATTTGACCTGAATGATAAGGACCATAAAATGATAGAATCATATGGTCCTTTGTAGTAGCCGAAGGTCTCCTCTGTAAGGTCTTCCACCAACAAACTTTTCAAGACTTCGCATCAACCTCCTCTCTTTGGGTTTCTTGTCAATGGCTTTAATCATCACTCGGGCTCTCTGCTTGTCTTGTTTTGACCACTTTCTCTTTGGAAAATACTCCATTAAATCCCAGTAGCAATATCATTGAGACTGGTGCGAACATGGTTGAGTGTGCCGTCGCTAAACTTGTGAAGTTCATCGGTGCGCATCAAACGATTTCTGTTCATGTCATCTTGATAAATAATGCCTTGGATATCATGGTAAGTAGTGTATGGAGTCTTTTTACTGATGTCTAAACGGTATGTGTTAGGTTTGGTAAGGTTTATCTTCTTCTGATAGCTTTCAACTTCTAGTTGTAGATCCTCCACACGTTCTTGAATTACAATGCGTCTTGTGTACATTCTCAAAGCCACATTAAGTGCAAACCGTTCATCCACATTGAGATTCGTCAGCTTTCCCTGAACAAGAAGAAGTAACATATCTTCAATATCTTCACGTCAAAGTCTTTTGAAGTCGCCTCCTCAAAACTTGTGGAGCTTATCATCTTGTCTTCGAACTGTGATCTCTTCCAAATGTTTGTAACCAAAGAATTCCATGATCTTGAGACTTGTAACAGCAATAATCCTGTGTTTTGAATAGATGTCTTTTGAAGTTTCCATGTTGGTAGCATATCCATAGAATCTCTGACGTTTTGGTCCCCAGTGATATGTTCCCCAGTAGGTATGCTTGTCATAGACAACTTGTACCTCACTCCATGTACTTCTAGGAATCTTGTCTTCAATCCATTTAACATGACCGTAATCAGCAGCCTTTGTCTTGGTGATTGAAGTTGTATATTTGCGACTAGAGCTTCCTCCTTTTAGATATTTGAGATCATTGTTGATGAAGTGATCATAAGGATGATTTGAAGACCTCGTGCATCCAGAATTAATGGAAGTGGCTTGCTAAGATCATGGGGATACGATCTTCCTTCAGGATTATGCCAATCTAAATAATCATTGGTAGCTTTAAATACTTCTTCCAGATGGTATTCTAACTCCACAACACTCTTACACGTGCCTTTAATGAGATCATATGTTGGACCGGTCAACAGATCTTGAGTTAGACTTTGAATGTTGAGCCGATTCATTATAAAAGCAGAGAAATCAATGGGAGTAGCCAGAAACTCATTAAACGAGGAGGTTGTGCC
Organism: Tanacetum coccineum; assembly: GCA_026074375.1. Lineage (NCBI taxonomy): Eukaryota > Viridiplantae > Streptophyta > Magnoliopsida > Asterales > Asteraceae > Tanacetum > Tanacetum coccineum. Next base: position 18,342 of record BQNB010036318.1, read on the forward strand.
TGCAGCTTGTACCAACTGAGACATCCAAGGTTGAGGAGGTCGATCATCAACAATTTTTGTTTTGTTCCATTCACGATCAGGAGTTCGAGAGCCTGTTGGATTCCATAGTCGTTCATCCACATTAGATACCTCTCTTACAGGAGATACGTCGTCGTCTCCTGTAATGAACTCTTGATGTGTAGGATCTTCCAAGTCTATTTGTTGAGATCTGGATGGTCTTTAGGAAGTGCTTGTTGTTCTGCTCTCCTTATGAGTTGGTTTTTTGGATGACTAAGCTTCCTTGCCTGATCTCCTTCTCTTTGTCCCTCGGTTTGATCCAGCGGAGGGTTCTTCATCCTTGTCTTCATCATCATGTCCTCTTGGAATAGTGACTACATTACCATATGAGGAGAATAGGTCTTTGTCATAGTTATATGCTTCGACTAACGCATTGTAAAGATTCTTCTGAACTTTTGATCTGTCAATTGATTTATTTTCTTCCATTTTATCCATTAGAATCTTTTTTAACTCAAGTTCTGAGAGTGAAGAGGCGACTGCGTATGATGTCAGAGGTTGATTGGTTGATCTAACCAACACTTCAGCTCCTAAATTTTCGGTAACATATTTCTTAACTTTTGACATGATCTTGGAGGTTTGAGCATGTGACCATTTTTTTTTTTTTTTTTTTTTTTGTTTTTTATTTTTTTTTTTTTTTTCATCCTTATTATTTTCTTCATGTTGGAGTCAATTGAATTGAGCAAGTCTTGATTCTCTGCTTGAGCTTCTTCTCTGAGCTTGTTGGATTTTAGCTGAAGAGCCACGTTTACTTCATCTTTCATCTTGGAAGTAAAGATATTTCAACAATGCCGCGAAAAGTATGCTACAACAGCTTCATCAAATTGATTTGTTTGTTTAAGTTTAAGACAGTTGCAATCTCTAGTGTGGATACCCTACATCAAAGCCAATAGGAGATGCAAAGTTAGGGATTTCAGGCAAAAGTTGTTTTGTAATAAGTTATGTTGTTGTTATGGAGTCTAATGTGTTTTTTGTTGTTTAGGTTGGATGATTGATGGGTGGTTGAGGGAATGTAGATGGTCAAGGACTGGTGTGAAATTGCTACATTTAGATTTAGAATCGAGTCGATACCTGAATCCGGATAGGGATTAATGGATTTAGCCACCAAATCTGATGAAACAGAGGAGCTTTGTTGTTGAACTACTGGAGGTTCAGTAGTTTAGCGGTCACGTAAGTTCTTTCGTTTCTGTGATTCGTTGAGCAACCGTCATTCAGCATCTTTATCTGTCTATCCAAGTTAAGATTCAAGTCTCCGTACAGTTCCCCATTTTCTTCATCTTCTTGATCCTCTCCCATAGTATCATCATCCTCTTGATTTACATCTTCTTCCATGAGTTCATAGTCAGGTGGTGTTGAAACTTTCTGATCAGAAGTTACTTCATCATCATCTTCTGCTTTTTCTTCTTCTTTTTCTTCTTCCTCTTCATCTGCTTTGTATGTTGACAAGGTCGGGTGAACAAACTCATCTCCTGAATCATCTGATTCAATTCTTTGGCTGTCATTCTCTTGATCATTGTCTTCATCATCATTATCATCATTGTCATCATCACTGTCATGCTCCTCATTTTCTTCCTCATCCTCTCCTTGGCTGAAAGTCCATGATTCTTCTTCACTCTCTCTGATTTGTATTCGGGTACATCGGGAACCTCTGGTTTGTCACTAGCTCCTTCATTTGTACCAGATCCGGTTTGTTGTTGCTCATCAGGAACCTTTGACAGAATGTCAACTCCATCACCTGAGCCACTTGCGTGAGAGATATGGAATTCTTTCAAGCTTCTCTTAGTTGCCAACTTCATTTCTTATGCTTCTGAGAATGCAACTTCAGATAGTACTGTTAAACCTTTTGACTTTGTTGTAGCAGGCTTATCTCCTTTAGCTGAAGTCTTGATTCTTTTACCTTTGGAAGCTTGAGAAGGCTTTGTCTTTGGAGATGATTCAGAGTCAGTCTGTTTCTTTATAGCTTTTGACTTGGGAGCCTTTTCACCAGTAGCATAAGCACGGTAAGTCTTGAAAGCTTCGGACTCTAACATGGCTTGATTAGTTAAGTGTTAAGGGAGAATAGCACCGTATTCTTGTGTGTCCTTATGTTTTGAAATGACTCTTATGGTGGTTATAACAACCCGTAATTTTCATAAATGTAAATATCCATCTATTAAGTTAGATGATGTACAATCTATCTGTTATATATGAACTTACCTTTTTTAGGGAAATTTTTTGCTTTATTACATTACATTACTTACTTTGCCAATATCTCAATATGCAACATTTTTTACATAACTAAAGTTAACGGGCTCAAGCAACCTACATATGACAATCCTATCTTCATATATGTCAAGCAATCATCATAATACATCAAGTCAATATCATAATATCATTTTTACAAAGTACATTATTCCTATAATGTACCATTTGCAACGTTATATCAAAACGGGCTTTAAACCGTTATCAGATGCTTCTAAACCCTAATTCCATGATTGATTAATATCTAAAGTGAATGCACAAGCTACTAAAGCATATGTACAAGAAATATAACATCTCATTTGAAATAGAAAATCTCTTCAACTCAAAGTATAAATCTCTAAAAGGCCAATGTACAAGTCATTTAGCATGATCTCTAAAATAGCCGTTTTACCTCCGTTTTCATCCACATTTCTTCACTATCAACTAAGTTCCAAGCTACTTATACTAATTTTACAATAGATAAACCCTAATTAATTCTATTCATAAGCTTTCATACAGCTTTTATATACAAAACCCTAATTACAAAACCTAAACCCTAAAACCGACCTCAGTTTCTAATCATGGACCCGTTTCTTGTTTTTGATCCGTGTAAACACTAAACCATACTACTAAAATAAGTTATAATAACATAAATTACAACATTATCAATCATAATCCATTACCGTTTCATCATTCTACTTCAATTATACAAGAAACAAATCCAGAAAACCCAATTGTACACAAATTATGATTTTGACCCTTACTCATTTTTCATACCATCCTCATTTTTCAAGTAAGCAACCAGAGTCATTGTAAACCCATAAAATGAGTTTACAACCGATTATTCAATCATTAACCTATCCTTTCCTTCAACAATGTACAAGAATTTAGACAAAGCTAGAAAACCCTAAAATATAATGACGAGCCCTAATTCCAATCCACGACTTAATTCTTCAAATTCAACCTTCTATTAACTTACACCAAACGACCAAACTTCTTGATAGATACTTTACTTAAGCCCGTAGATTTGTAGTTCCACATTCCTAATACAAGAGTATGCAAAATATAAGCCAAGAAAGTCAAGAAAACCCTAAACGTGCCCTAATCAAACCCTGACCCTCATTTCTTTTCTTCAATTTACATCCGTTTTAAAATCCCAAACAAATTGCTAATCATTTGTAGCTAATCCTTCTTATATCAGACCTTAGGAACATGTATTAACTATCCTTAATCATTTATACACGAAATAAAGGCTTGAAAACTTGTGAAACCCTAGTCGAACCCCAAAACAGCCCGAACCCCTTCACCATCAATTTTGACCCATTTCAAACCATTCCAAGTGCAAATAACTTATGTAAACCTCTTCTAGAAACCCTCAAGCTGCTTACCCAGCTGCTTAGACCATTCCTTGGTCAAAATTGAGAGCACATGGCCTCTCTTTTGCTTACTTCAGCCGCGGCAAGCACCAACAACATCCAACACATCAATCTACTTTCCTAGACCTCCACCATTGAAATTCTAGCTTATACACATCATACACTAGACCTACTATGTGTCAAGACCAGATCATAACCCTTGCTTACTCCTTATACCTTCAAATGGGTATAAATAGGACTCCTATGTGTTCATTTTTCTTCATCCCCCCACTGTCCTTTCCTCTCTATAACCCTTACATAGAAGCAATCCTTTGCTCTAATAGATCCTAAGTGATCTTAAGAAGGCTCAAGTTCAGAAAGGAAGCAAAAGAAACCAAGAAACGAAGCCCGGGAGTCGTTATTCTAGGCGTACGAAGCCGAAAGTCCTGATTCTGACCCGTTTCTAAGCTATAAGCTCAAACCAGGTTCTCTAAACTTATAATCTGCTCATGTAACGTTATAATGTTCATATGATCTTGATAAAATCATAATATAAAGCTTTGAACTCAAAAACCTAAGTTGTCATACTTTTTTGATTCAAAACTGTACACCCAAAACCCTAATTTCATGTTTTTAACTTAAACATGGGTATAACCTTGTAAAATTTTAGTTAAAAATCAATCCTAATAACTATTATAATGTTAAAATATGTACTTTGATAAGTTATAAGAGAATTTGACCTTAAAACCCGCGCGTTTTCATTTAAAACCCTAATTATGACCCTTTTTAACCTTTAGCTAACGAAACGTATATAAACTTATGATGTGTTAAAATCTTCAATTTTAGTTTATTATAACTATATAAATGTCTAATTGAAATGTTAAAAATAAGCTTGCATGTCTATTTGACATGTTTTGTAAAACTACCATTGGGAGCAATGGTATATATCGAAATTTTCAAAACTTATAACTAAAAGGACTAAAAGTGTCATTTTGTCAAAGTTATAACTACAGGGGTCTATTATGTCACTTTTTAAAGTACAAGGTTTACTTGGTATATCTTTTAAACTTAAGGGACCAAAGTCGTAAAAATGCAAACCCTAGGGGTCTATTTGCAATTTTCCAAACCCCAGGGTCTAAAATGTAACATTTTGAAAAAGTATAAAAACACATTCAAAACATTACCAGACATAACTTTAATTAACGCTTGACGTGCTTAACATTTCCAGATATTGAATAAAATGCTTAAAACTGCTTATGTTATAACTATTATATCATTCATCATCGATGTGCTTTCAAAAATCATGTCCCGGATCCATATCATACCACAATACTAGGGAGACACATATTAAGATAGTTCATATTTGTAGTACGTTCTGACTGAGTTGTTGGGTTTACGATTTAAAGTGCCCTAGCTCCTCAAACGTTTACTGAATGACTTCTGAATTATGATGGCCCGAACGGTGTTATGATAATTTTAATATCAAAACCGACATCGATGTAAAATCTTACATATTCAATCAAACTAAGACTTGATTGTTTGACATATATTTTGTTTAAAACCAAACAATTTTTACCCGTAGACGAAGCCAGTTGATTATTCATTTCATATACCATTGCTATCAAATTTCCCTATAACTATTCAGTGAGTACATACCTCTTGGCATTTCAATCTTTTATAAACCCCGAGTGGATACATGCTATAAACCAAGAATGCAATATTTTGTATTGCTAATTTCAATTTACTATTGCCTAAGTAACTGCTTTGCCTTTAAGTCCCCATAATCATGAACCGTTAATTACTCTCCGTAGTAAGCGCGAATGAGAGAATAGAACCCCCCCCCTATTTGGGTTGGACTCCCCGTGGTGTCCCGCAGTTACGTATAAAACCAATTTCACATCATTAGAAATTAAAAGCGGGTATTTTGGCAAAGGTACCCGCAGGGGCTATAACGTATCACCATACCCTAAGGCTTCGGATTCATGAGCTAATGGCAATAATAAATATGTTTTTCAATACTGGGTGTATATCAACGTAACCCAAATATCGCATTTGCATTCAAATTATATTACTTAAACCTATGGATTCACTCAACCTTTGTGTTGACTTTTTAGCATGTTTTATCTTAGGTAACTAATGGCACGGAGTGGCGAGGACATGAAGATGGAAAAACCATTATCATTCAAACTTTATTGTATAGATTTTGGGAACCTCTCGTTTGTAAAAACTCTGAAGAAATAATGAATGATAACTTATTTTCAAAAACGACTCTTTTTAGAATCGTTTCTATGATTATGACTGTTTGTACCTGAAGTAATAACCCCAGATAGCTTCCGCTGCTATAGTGTAAAAATGGGGTGTGTTACAGATTTGGTATCAAGAGCCAACTATAGAGAACAAAGGAAAACCTTAACTCTAACTAATTTTCTTTTGCTATCCAAGAAAGTCCACTATGCGATGGTGTGTAAGGTAAAAGAAAGTTCATGATGCTCAAAAGTCCTATTTGTGTCCGACCGCTATATCTCACTGAAGGTATGTAAAGTTACATAACTATTATATTACTAAATAAATAACTTATGTTATTTACTGTTGGGTTGTTAAGCAGAACGATGTCTTCCCTTGACCATCTTACTGCAAATTTGGAGGATGTCTTTTCTTCTAATTTCCTAAACTATGTTCCCCAGGTTTCTCCGGATTATGTCCCGCTCTCTAAGGAAAACTTACTCTAAGCTTCCCAATTAATTTGGAATTGCCCCAAACTTCACCGACCTTTCCATTATGTTCTCGATGATCCTTACATGAAAGCTTTACAAGCTTTCTATACTGAAAAATCACCAATCCCACCTCCAATTATCATACCTCCTAAAACTCAAGAATTCTTTCTACCAAAGTACTTCTTCAACCAAACAAATCATCTTCGTCAACCTGCCGTGACCAACCTCAAACTTTTGAGTTGGGCGAAAGTCTCAAAGTCCACTATCGAGCGTCATGAAGAGCAAATCCCTGGATATCTTAAATAGCCCTAGAGCAAATCCCCATCGAACTATCGAGCATTATTGAAATGGAATCGAAGGCCTCAGAAAAGAACTGTAAAATTATTCAACAAGATTTTGATGCTCTGGAAGCCCGAACTTCACAAGCCATACTCAGATATCCAAACTCCAGAAGAAGAAAATAGATGCAACCAAAAAATTTCTCTAGCCCCGTCTATAGGATTGCTGAATTGGAGAAGTATTTCAACGACATGGAAACTCGTCAAACCAGAGCAGACATAGAAAACTCATGTACATCCATCATACGAACTCTCAAACCGCATGGAATGAATCATCCCGTTCTAGTTTAAATTTAGTTTTTAGCTTTAACCAGCCACGGGATGTGTGGTATAAATAAAACACTTGTCAATCTTGTACTATTATAGATACTTAAGGCAATTTGTTTCCTTAAATACAAAGAGCAATCCGTTTATCAACTTTTGTTTCTTACCACTTTAATTCATCCTCAACATTATTCATCATTCTTCATCATTCATCCATCGTACATTCATCATCATACCATAATCTTTAGATATCACCATTATTAAAAATGCTTAAATGAAGCATTATTCTTTAAGCATTTAAAAAATAAGCAATTCTCTTTAATCATTTTAAAGAAGAACAAGCATTATACTTGTGATATATCATTTCTTTTTACGGTTATCTTTTGTTGGTAGAATCTCCAAAAAGAGCATCAAAACAGAACACCGGCTATGACTCAAGATGGCCAGCAGAAAGCGAGTTGTTGATAGAGGGGGGGGGGGTGTCCACCCTCGGCCTCTAGAAGCTCAAGCTGCGACAATGCAAGTCTAGTAATCCCTACAGGAACACCGGTCCTAACTGACTCCTGCATTATAACAAACGGTAAACTACAAGAGTTTATCATTAGCTGTCAACCTTTTTTTTTTCCAACTTTAGTGTACCGGAAGGAGCAGTAGGCCTTATTCGCTGGTTTGAACGAACCGAATCAGTATTCTCCCGTAGCAGATGTGCCGAAGAGAATAAAGTAACATTTGTTACTGGTACTTTAACTGACGATGCCTTGTCCTGGTGGAATGCATATGCCCAGCCTATGGGAATAGAGCAAGCCAATCAAATCACCTGGACTGAGTTAAAAAGGCTTCTGACAAACAAGTATTGTCCTCGGACTGAGATCAGAAAGATAGAAGAAGAAATTTACAATCTGATTATAAAGGGAAATGATCTTAAACCTTATGTTAGAAGATTCCAAGAATTATCTAGTACTCTTCCAAACATGGACTAAACAACGCTAAACCTTGAAGCATTCAACGGGGGACTACCACAAAGCATTGAAGAAATGTTACTAATTACAAATTAATACTAGCCTTCTAAAGCCTTCAACTATAGAGGAAGCCATCAACATAACCAAAGGCTAATGGATCAAGTAACTAAGCATGCTCAATGCAGTATCTAGTGACAACAAAAGAAAAGTATGAACGACAGAAGAACTTTCAACAACAGCTCCCGCAGCAACAACAACTACCGCAACACTAACAATCGCTACAACAATCGTCAACAACAAAACCAAAGGCAAGAAGCTGGTAGAGCTTATGCTGTTACTCCATCAGAAAACGGTAGGTATGCCAGAGATCACCCTTTGTGCAAGAGATGCAATTTCCATCATAACGGACCTTGTAACTAAGGAAAATGTATATTTACAACAATGTGTGGCCATTTGATAATAACTTCAGCCAAAACAAGAAGCAGCCACTGGAAGTAATCAACTACCATGACTTGTGAAATGTCATGCATGTGGAGAAAAAGGCATTATACAAGATCGGGCCGCAAGAACCAACATAATCGCCCAAGGAAGACCTACAAGCAAAAAGATAGGAATTGCCAAACAAGACCCTAATGTTGTTACGGGTATGTTTCTCCTAAATCAGCATTTAGTCAGGGTATTATTTGATTCCGGAGCTGATAGAAGTTTTATATCCTTATCGCTTGCCTCTATGCTAAATATTCCGTCTATTACAGTAGATACCTTTTATAATATCGAAATGGCTGACGGAAACTTAGTAAGCACAAACACTGTTATTAAAGGCTGCACTTTAACTTTGCTAAATCAACCTTTTGAAATCGATCTCATGCCAATTAAACTTGGTAGTTTTGACGTAGTCATTGGTATGGACTGGTTATCCAAATATCGTGCTAAAATTCTCTGTGACGAGAAAGTTGTTCACATTCCTATCAACGGTGAAACTCTAATCATTCGAGGTGATCAAAGTAAAACTCGACTAAATCTCATATCCTGTATAAAAACCAAAAAATATATATCCCGAGGTTGTCAAGTTTTTATGATCTAAGTTATGGAGAAGAAAGTAGACGAGAAGAGACTCAAAGACATTTCCGTAGTTAAAGAATTTCCAGATGTCTTTCCTAAAGATCTACCTGGTATCCCTCCCGTTCGCCAAGTAGAATTCCAAATCGACTTAATCCCTGGAGCAACACCTATAGCTCGAACACCTTATAGATTAGCTCCTTCAGAAATGCAGGAGTTGTCTAATCAACTTCAAGAACTAACCGACCGAGGTTTCATTCGACCAAGTACATCGCCTTGGGGAGCTCCTGTCTTTTTTGTTAAAAAGAAAGACGGATCTTTCAAATTGATTACCGAGAGTTGAATAAACTTACTATAAAGAATCGTTACCCATTGCCCAGGATCGATGACTTATTCGATCAACTTCAAGGTTCAAGCGTTTATTCAAAAATTGACTTAAGATCAGGTTATCATCAACTGAGAGTAAGGGAAAGAGATATTCCTAAGACTGCTTTCAGAACGAGATACGGACACTATGAATTTCAAGTCATGCCATTTGGTTTAACAAATGCACCTGCTGTATTCATGGATCTCATGAATCGTGTTTGTAAACCTTATCTGGATAAATTTGTAATAGTGTTTATCGATGATATTCTTATCTATTCTCGTAACAAAGAAGAACATGCAAATCATCTCAGAATAATCTTGGAATTACTCCGAAAAGAGAAATTGTATGCCAAGTTCTCTAAATGTGATTTCTGGATACATATCGTGCAATTTCTTGGTCATCTCATCGATAATCAAGGACTTCATGTTGACCCTGCCAAAATCGAAGCCGTTAAGAATTGGACATCTCCCACTACACCCACAGAAGTACGTCAATTCTTAGGACTCGCCGGCTATTATCGAAGATTTATCGAAGGTTTTTCAAAGATTGCAAAGCCTTTGACTAAATTAACCCAGAAGAACAAGAGTTATATCTGGGGCGAAGAACAAGAATCAGCTTTTCAACTCCTTAAACAAAAACTCTGTGAAGCACCAATCTTAGCATTACCAGAAGGAAACGATAATTTTGTCGTTTACTGTGATGCATCTCTTCAAGGGTTAGGAGCTGTACTAATGCAACGAGAAAAAGTCATTGCTTATGCATCTCGACAACTCAAACCTCATGAAGAAAACTATACCACTCATGATCTCGAATTAGGAGCAGTAATATTCGCTCTTAAAATCTGGAGACACTATCTATACGGTACAAAGTGTACAGTTTTCACTGATCACAAAAGCCTTCAACATATTCTTCGTCAAAAAGAATTGAATATGAGGCAACGCCGATGGTTAGAACTACTCGCAGATTATGATTGTGAAATTTGTTATCATCCCGGAAAGGCAAATGTTGTAGCAGATGCCTTAAGTCGAAAGAAACGAATCAAACCCCTTCGAGTTCGAGCATTAATCTTAACCGTTCATCCAAAATTACCATCTCAAATCCTCGAAGCCCAAAATGAAGCCCTCAAAGAAGAAAATGTCAAAAACGAGAACCTACGAGGAATGGACAAATCATTTGAAATTCGTCCTGATGGAACTCGTTGTATCAAAAACCGAAGCTGGTTACCACTTTTTGGCGGTTTAAGAGACTTAATCATGCACGAGTCTCATAAATCCAAATATTCTATTCACCCGGGTTCTGATAAGATGTACCATGATATAAAGAAACTCTATTGGTGGCCTAACATGAAGGCAATCATCGCAGAATATGTTAGCAAGTGTTTGACATGTTCTAGAGTTAAAGCAGAATGTCAAAAGCCATCCGGCTTATTGGTACAACCAGAAATTCCTATGTGGAAATGGGAAAGAATAACAATGGATTTCGTCACAAAGCTACCCAAAACCTCAACTGGACATGATGCCATCTGGGTCATTGTCGATCGTCTTACCAAATCAGACCTGCACCATCTCCACCTTCGTCGATCAGCTCCTCTTTGGGCATGCATTGCTCTTATGTCCTCTTTCACCACTTCGTAAAAAACTATGTTGATGAGCATTAGAACCAGAAGCACATCTAGCTTCTGCTATCTTTTTCCTTATGTCTCATTTTTCCACAATTTGTAGACTTTGGTGGGCTCTGACCAAATGATATCCCACAACGGTTTCATTTGGAAGCAAACCCCAGTTTGGTTTGTTTCCCGCATTTTTGATTTGTGGTCAGAGCCCTGGGCCATTTTCATGTCTTTGTATTGTTGTTCTGGTTATGGCGGTTGTTTTGTTTCGATATTTCCCGTGTTGTTGTTGTTGTTGTTGTTGTTGTTGTTATTGTTGTTGTTCTCCCATTTTCTCTTGTTGCTCTTAGCAATTCTTTCAGCCTTGGCTTGTAACTTCTGCTCCATTAAGGTATGAGCCATTCGGACAGCTTCATTAAGAACAATAGGTCTTATGGAGAAGTTGTTTATCCTTAATTTTTCAGGCAAAACACGTACGTTATGCCTCACTTTTCTTCTTTTTTCGCTCCGGAACCATTTCCCGGGCATAGCTTAGGATCAATTCATGAACCTTTGGGTGTAAGCTGCAATTATTGGAATCTTTCACCCTCTAGTTCTCAGTTCAACCTCCATTTTTGTATCTCTTCTGGCGGACCTATAATTCCTCTCTCATCATTATTTTCATATCATTCCAAGATCTTTGATCTAACACATCAGCCCCAATTGTGGCGACTTGAGAGTTCCACCATGTCAGGGCTCGACCCTGAAGTGTAGCTTGCGCAAACTTTACCTTGTTTCTTTCTTACATTCATGATGCTAAAAACATTTCCGTTCTCTCGAAACCAACGGCTTAATCAACCAGCCACCTTCGTTGCCGTGGGAAATAGTGGGGTTTACATTTCATAAAAACTTGAGTATGTACATCATGGAAAGGTGGTGCCCCACCTTGACCTTGAGCATTTCCCCTGATATTACCGCCGGGTTCGCCGGCTCCATTAGTATTTTCTCTTGTAGCACGTTCTTGAGCAAGTGCTGCAGCAACCCTATCAGAAACAAGCTTCTCAATGGCGGCTTGGGTCATCATTCTTGGCGGCATGATTCTTGTTTCATATCAATGAAGAAAATCTCATATGAGTTATTCACATAACAATGGTATAACTAAACATGTATAAGCAATCAATCCAAGGCAAACAGAATAATCACACATGTATAACATATCCATTGCCCAAAAAGAAAATCACAATCAAAATCATATAGATAATCAAAGATAGTAATTCTTTCGTCCATCAAAAAGATAGTACAAGGTTGATGTTTACCAAAATATGACCAAAGTCTATTACCTTTCTAAGTACAGTCTATAAACCGACATGCCCGATTTAGTGATAGCAAAATAAAGAGACTACAATGATCCTACACTACAAATGATAATGTAGGGATCTAGGTGGTTGTGACGGCTGTGGGTCGCTAGTAGTGGCAGCATCATCGCCCTCATTTCTAGTGGTAGTATCTCTAACTATGACATAGGGATCATCGTGTCGAGGACGACAGGTAGGACAGGGAGAAGGATCATCAGGGTCAGTACGATCAATAGGAGCTACTGGGGAAGTAGGTGCCACATATGGTCTTTTACGATATTGTCTGAACGGGTGTAGGTGCCACTGCACCTCAAAGGACCACTGTCTCAGATTATGGTGGTGCCATGACAAGCAATCAAAATCCCTCTGAGTAGATTCTAACATCATCTTCAATTTCTTATTTTCTTCTCGGTCTCCCTTCACTAACTCTCAAACTTGATCTTCTAACGTGCACACATTCCGCCTGAGTGCATGTTGACCCTTAATTTGACCTCTTAAATCAGTGTTGAATTCTACCAAATATTTATCCATTATACTGAGGTAGGTTTGCCATGATAATCTCTAAATCACGCAAAAATACTTACATAAGGTCACTATATAAAAAAAATATTATATGAATAATAACTTATGCAAATATGCAATGCATGATGATGCTCCATGAACGAACGTGATGATCGATAATAAACCAAATATGAATGATAATATTTGTTATGTATATGAATTACATTTTTATGTAATTAAAGTAAATAATTTTTCAATGTTTTTCGAATAAGCATGATAATCGATATATATCTTAATATTTATCATATAAATATTTTAATAGAAATGCACCCAAAATGTGCATAAGTACTTAAATAGGAATCATAAGCTTGACTTGGACGAGGGCCACGAGGAGTCTTAGCGCGCGAAAGAAAAGAAAGTTATAGTTTAGGTTTTTGAAAAATGACCTAGTTCTCTATAACCTTAAGCTCTTGATACCAATCTTTAACACCCCCAAATTTATTTCGCAGCAGAACCAACAGTTTGGGTGTTAATTCATAGCACAACAACATAAGAATATAAGTAACGACTGAAAAGAGACGTTTAAAACATAACATTGTCCCATTCATGAAAGATTATAGTCGAAAATTTGTCCACAAGATCGTCACCATATGTGCTCCTTTTTGCTTCTCTTTAGCCACGGCAGCAAGAAAGGTTTCCAACACTATCCACCTCATTCAAGCTACTCCTAGACCTTATACTCTTGCATTTCTAGCTTCAACACCTGCACTAATAGCTTGTATATGTGTCTAGATCAGAAATGAGGCCTTGGTTACTCTCCTTGAACTTGCACAAGTATAAATAGAAGCCATCCTTTTCATAATTTTCTTCATCCTCACTTCTCCTCTAATAACCCTTCATTGTAGCAATCCTTGCTCAATATGGAATTCTAATAGATCTTAAAAGCTCCAAGTACAAGAAAGGAAGCAAAAGAAACCAAGAAACAAAGCCCCGGAGTCGTTACTCTAGCCATACGAAGCTAAAAGTCCCGATTCTGACCCATTTCCAAGCTATAAGCTCAAACCAGGTTCTCTAAACTTATATTCTGCTCATGTAACGTCATAATATTCATATGTTCTTGCTAAAATTATAATATTAATCTTTGAAACTCAAAAACCTAAGTGTTATGGCCTTTTTGATCCAAAACCGTACACCCGAAACCCTAATTTCGTGTTTTTACTTAAACTATGGGTTAAACTTGTAAACTTTTGTTATAACCTATCCTAATAAGCTATTATAATGTTAAAATAAGTACTTTGATAAGTCATGAGAGAATTTGATCTTAAAACCCGTGCGTTTTCATTTTGAAACCCTAATTTGACCCGTTTTACCTTTTAACTTAACGAATCATTAAATTAAAGTTATGTTGTGTTAACAGTCTTCATATTTAGTTTATTATAACCTTTTTTTATAAATGACAATTGAAATGTTAAATTAAGCTCGCATGGCAATTTGGACATGTTTTGTAATTATAATCCTTGCAAGGGGTATATATCGTAAATTTCAGAAACTTATAACTAAAAGGACTAAAAGTGTCATTCTATTAAAGTTATAACTATAGGGGTCTATTATGTCACTTTTTTTTAAAGTACAAGGTTTACTTGGTATATCAATAAAAGTTGAAGGACCAAAGTCGTAAAAATGCAAACCCCAGGGTCTAAAATGTAACATTTTGAAAAAGTGTAAAATCATATCCAAAACATTATATGTCATAAATTTAATTAACGCTCCTCGTGCTTAACATTTCCAGATATTGAATAAAATGCTTAAAACCGCTTATGTTATAATCCTTATATCATTCATCATCGATGTGCTTTCAAAAATCATGTCCCGGATCCTAATCATACCACAATACTAGCGAGCTTCATATTAAGAAGTTTCATCTTGGTATTACGTTATTCCTGAGTTGTTGGGTTTAATGATTCAAAGTCCCTAGCCCACAAACGTTTACAGAATGACCTTCTAAACAGATGGCCCGAACGGTGTTATGATAATTTTTATATCAAAACCAACATCGATATCCAAAAACTTATATATACAATCAAACTAAGACTTGCCATATATTAACCTAGGTTGTCTGTGATTGTCGTGTTGAAGCCGTTACTTTTATTCCCTATACATTAGCTATCAATTTCCCTATAACTGTTCAGAGAGTTCATAGCCTTCAGCATTTCATTCTTTTTAAAAACCCGCGGGGGAATCATGCTATAAACATGAATGCCAATTATTTTCTACATAGCTGTATTAATTTACTATTGCCTAAGTAACTGCTTTGCCTTTTAATTCCCTAATATAATCTGAACCGTTAATTACACTCCGTAGTAACGCGAAGATGTGAATAGATCATTTGGCTGGTTCCTCCCCGTTGGTGTACCCAGTTACGTGTAACCAATTGCACATCATTAGAAATCACGCGGTATTTTGAGGCAAGGTGCCCGCACGGGCAATATTATCATTATAACCTAAGGCATCGATTCATGAGATAATGGCAATAATAAATTATGTTTCAAACTGTGGGTGTAATATCAATGTAAACCCAAATATCGCATTTGTATTCAAATTATTTTACTTAAATCCTATGACTTTCACTCAACCTTTGTGTTAACTTTTTAGCATGTTTTATCTCAAGTAACTAATGGCACGGAGTGGCGAGGACATGACGATGGAAAAACCGTTATCATTCAAACTTTATTGTATAGATTTTGGGAACCTCTCATTTGTAAAAACTCTGAAGAAATAATGAATGATAACTTATTTTCATAAATGACTCTTTTTGATTTGTTTTCTATGATTATGACTGTTGTACCCTTGAAGTAATACCCCAGATTAGCTTCCGCTGCTATATGAAAAAATAGGGGTGTTACAAGGGGGGGAGGAGGGGGTGAATACGTTGTATTTTATATACTTTAATCTTTCATATCAAATAACAATCAAGTGTGACACAATATGAAAAACATCAATAATCGGTCTACAACAACTATATATAGTAGACATCATTCAAGTAAAGGATGTTGCAACAATACAAACCTAAATATATTATATAAGCACCAAGCCATGAAACAAACCTAATGAACACAATATAAACAAGAAGTCACACAAACATAACCACAATGCAAATATAAGTGTAAAGCAATAAATGAAAATATAAATGTAAAGCGATAAGTAAAAGAAAGCGCAAACCGGACACGATTATTTATAATGGTTCGGTCATGAAGCTCCTCTTCGCCCTACTCCACTCCTCGAGTCCCCAACTGGAGAGTTACTTCACTAGCCAACAAGATCCTTTCACAACAGGGAAAACATTACAACGTTGCTTATAATATTTTTTGACACCAAGCTAAATGTTGAGTCCTTCTTCGGGTGCAACGAAACCCGTTATGTTTATGGCCTAACATAACAAACCCTTACGTCGCTTACAATGTTTTCCGAAACTAAGCTAAATGTTGAGTCCTTCTTCGAGTGCAACCAAACCCTTTATGTTTTGTAGCCCAACATAACAAACCTTGTGTTTTAAAGCCTAAACACATAAACCATCTGACCTCTAATCTAAGTGATGTATGATGATGATATAATGTGAGATCCAAGACATAGTTGTCAAATGGATATAAATGCTTAATCTAAACATCACGAAATCCAAGCTTGATAAGATTGTACTTCTATTGATAAGAAGTCTTCAAAGGATGAAGATAACAAGTGCACAACTCTTGTTTTTGTAGATCTTCATATGTGTGTAGATGGCAAGATCTCTAAGCTTGCTTGAATAGATCATCTAGTAGAAATATGCTTACAACAAATGAGATTTATAAACATTATGATCAAGGGATAATTGTGATTTTAAAGGTGTGAAAATATGTGTTAAACATGAGAGCAAACCTTATCTAAGTGTGTGAAAAAATTGGTTTTGAAGTGTGAAAATGAGCCACTATTTATAGGCAAGAAAACTACCGGACAAAAAGCGATGGTTTCCTTATATATAAGGGAACCGTCCGTATTTAAGGAAACCGTCAGTTTATTTAAGGGAACCGTCCGTACCAGACAGCTAGATTTTTTTCTTTTGTTGTTACTTGCAAATCTTGTCAAAATCTTTCATCTAGATAGTTGTTTCAAATTTCAAATTCAAATTTAACATTTTATTAAAACAAATTTTTTACTTGTAGAAAAATAAAAATGCAATTGTCCTTTGGAAAAATGTTTGTATACATTAAAATGTAATGTGTATAAAAAATATTTCTTTGATCCTAAATCAAGTTTTACGGTACCTTTATTTTTACCTTAATATTTACGTCAAGTCGAAACTTATAGAAATGTTTAGTCAACTTTTACGTAGTGACACCAACATATTATTTATAATTTGTTAAATGGTTTGATCATAATGTAATATAACAAACATATTCAAACCTATGCTGAAGCATACTTGAGAAGTCGAGAGAGGTTGATGAATGTATGCTTTGATGATTTGTGGTTACGTTATGTATTACAAGTTACATGTTTGTCATCACCAAAACACAAAGAGACTGTATATGTAACACCCCACACGAGAATGAGTCAAATGTCATAATTATGGCATCAAATAAACGCAAGCTGAAGACTTAATTTATAAATTGGTTTAATAAAATTCATCAAGAATACTTAGGAATAATAGGTCTAGAACAAGATGACCTGCAAACGAAAATAAATTCAAATGCGTAGTCTAAACAAAAGACAATTCCAAAATCCAAAGTCTAGGGAATTATAATTAAAATGTGAAAAGCTATCATCAAGTCAGTCCACAAAGAGCTCCTAAGAACTCTTCACTCATAACCCAGCTTCCCTCTTATTAAATGTCGTGGAGAAAAGAAAAGCAGCTGAGCTAAAAGCTCAGTGAACATATATAAACAAAACAGATAGATCAAATGAGTAATAGTAACGAAAAGGAATCAAAATAACCTGCATTGAAGATATCATATTTCATAAGAGTTAAACGAATAAGGTAGCTAAACAAATAGATTGCGAACAAAACATATAGGAATGCCCCACGAGCTCGAAACAAAAGTCTAAATCATGCCACACGCTTAGACTAAATAATCACACACACACACACACACACACACACACACACATATATATATATATATTGTATACATATAAATAATTTACGTTATGTTGTATACATATGTATGTATACATATGTATGTATACATATGTATGTATATATGTATATATGTATATACATATATATATATGTATATATATCATACCAAGTTGTACAAGGGAGTTGCAATCTCCACATGTACCGAAACAAATGTGCAATGGGGTGTTGGTACCACACTAAGCCATGCACCAAAACGAAGTACCTAGGATGCATCCATATGCTCCCTACAAATCAAATCATATATGGCCAAATGCATAATAGAGCACACAAAACAAAAGGGGAACACGTGGACTGATCACACCGCCACAGATACTATCACGCTATTGGTGCCTTAATGACGCGGCCATGGTACCTCTATGGCTAGTTAGCTTAGGCATCATAACAGAACAAAGGTTTATTTAGCATATCAAAACAAATATAATATGTCAACAAAGGTCATGTCTGAACAAAATGAATAATTTTATATCAAGGTAATGTCAAATGAAGCATGTGTCAAACGAGTTTAAGGGGTTCAATGAAATTATCAAATAAGGTAGTAAACAAATAGCGGTTCATAAATAATGATTTCAAATGAGCAAAAAGATACAGATCAAATGTCATGAGAATCCTTAAAAGAAAGGATAGAATATCTGTACCTTAAACAAATCAACGCTTATTTGGAAAACTCGAGTCAATCCTTCTTCAAATTATCTACATGAATTATGAAACCAATTACTATTAATCATTTATGCTATCTTTTTCACTATGTTTTAAACCGTACTGATGTTTGTTATATTCTTATAATTATGTGTAATAATTTCCTATGTGATTCAGTAAACATTTCCATACATACCATTTAAATAAATTACCATTTCATGATTCATCATATTTCAAGATGTCAATGAACCAAGATTTGATTATGACGTGATAACTAGTGAAATTTTAAGGCTACCCACTATGGCAGTCTGTCCCAACCTGCACTTTCTGATGCCACATCAGCGACCTATATGCGACCTTTTGCCACTATAAGGCGACCTTCATTTTTTTTCATTTTTATTTTTTTAACAACAAATTTAAATTTTTCATTAATAATAAAAAACATTACATAAATAATAAAAAACATTACATTATAATAATAAACATTACATAATAATGTTAAGGTTAACCACTGCCACTTTCAGGAATTGAATCCTTAAGGAAAACCTTAACCACATTTCTCATTGTAATGTTAAGGTAATGCTTTGATGGTTTAGGAGTAAAAACTGAGACATTAGCAAGTATCATAGCAACTCCTACAGTAATATCCTTTCCATAACCACCATCACCAATGAATTTGTAATGTATTGTTCCTGGTATTGTACCTGAGAGATCTTTCATAGTCATTGTGAGTTCGTACATCTCATTCGGAGAATAAGACTTGACTATTGAAACAACTTGGTCAAGTTTTCCCTTTTTCAGAAAGTTGTTGATGTCCCCGAAACACCCAGTTATAGTGCCACAAGTAGCAGTCACATAGTTAGTGGCGCTAATCCACGCCCCACTCTTAAAATAATCATCCTCACCCACATCCTCAACAAATTTCTACATATTTACTTGTGTCGACATTAAAGCCCCATCTAAATCAAGAATATAACCTTAACCTTTAAGCAGCTTGGCTTGCTGAACAATACCCGCAGGACCGGGTATTATCCTAACTGGATTTGGGGTTAAGGGAGATGGTTCAACACGTGTGCTACTAGAGAGCTGAACAATACCCACAGGATCGGGTATTATCCTAACTGGATTTGGGGTTAAGGGAGATTGTTCAACACGTGTGCTACTGGAGGAACGCAGAACGGGTGTTAAATGAAGATCGAAATCATCGATATCAAGACCGAATTCCCATGAATCATTTTTGTTATTGAAATTGGAATCCATTTGAGAGAGTTGGATAAGAAGTTGTGTGAGAAAATAAGGAGATGGTGAAGGGTATTTATAACGGAAAAGTATCCGTTAGAATTTAAAATTTGAAAATATAAATACTCCATTACATAATAACAATACTCTATTTAAAACAATACATTTAAAACATTACGTTTAAAACATTACATTTAAAACAAGAAAATTAAAATAGTTTCTAGATTATTAATCTGACTCGTAATCTGAATCATATCTCACCACCCCAAATTCTAAAAAGAATTCCTCATCATCAGCTTGATTTTGCCTAATTTTCTCCTCCCGTGCTTTTTCATCCGTTGCTGCTTCTTCTAATGCTTCTCTTAAGGCTTCTTCATCTAGATGCAGTTGATGTAGCTCTTTCTCAGTAAGATATAAATCACATATCCCATGTGTCTGTGATGACGAACCACCTATATAGGTTTGTGAGCGGTAGTTATATTTTTCCTGTAGCCAAACTAACATGGCATTCATTTGTTTTTCTATTTTTGCCACCTTTTTATACATAGAAAGATTTAACTCATAATCTTTATCAGATCCTTCTTTTAAAAAGCACGACTCTCTTGTGGAATGTGCATTACATTTTCTCAATAATGCTTTTTCAAGATATTCCTTATGCTGTGCATGGATTATCAAATTGCAAGGCTAAATCCAGAATCGCTTTCTGACGAACCATATATTCGTCAATTTGTTTTTGAACCAAAGCTTGGATTTCATCGTCGCTATGTGGAATCGAACAAGCCATTTAGAAAAGTGGATGAAAGTATATATAGTTGTGTATAAAAAGTTAAAATAAGTGGGTATTTATAGTGTTAAAGGGTGTGGAAACTAGAAGGGGGGGGGTTGAATAGTTTACAGGTTCGTTTTATGTTTTAAAAGTTTGCTTTCAAAAATGTATAGATCCGAGTTATATGTTTAACCAATCCACAATATCACAAGCAAGTACTATCTAAACTAAAACTAGATAACAACAATAATAATGTAAAGAGATAAGGAAAGGAACAACCAAACAAAGACACCAAGATTTTATAGAGGTTCGGCTACGAAGCACCTCTTTGCCCTACTCCACTCCACGAGCATCCGACTCAAGATTTCACTATGGCAACAAGCTCCCTTTTGGCGGAGAAAACCGTTTACACGTCGCTTACGTTATTTTCCGACACTAAGCTAGATGTCGAGTCCTAATCTTAGCTAGAACCAATCTACCACTTCACAATCAATAACACAATCACCTTGATCACACTTACTATTTACACACCACTGAATCACACAAATACACAAGATAATTACAATAGAGGTTTGGTACTTAGAAGAAAGGAGGAAAGATTACT
Organism: Tanacetum coccineum; assembly: GCA_026074375.1. Classification (NCBI taxonomy): domain Eukaryota; kingdom Viridiplantae; phylum Streptophyta; class Magnoliopsida; order Asterales; family Asteraceae; genus Tanacetum; species Tanacetum coccineum. The sequence goes on from BQNB010036318.1 coordinate 39,531, forward strand.
AATCAACACTTCATTTCTTGGAGAATACAAGTGTTCTTCTCTTGCACTTGAAAGAGAGGGAAGAGATTAGAAGAAGAGATTAGATCATTTGAAAAAAAACAAGAGATGTTAGAGATTAGATCATTTGAAAAAAAAACAAGAGATGTTAGTGAGAGAAAGAAGGTTTTTAGAGAGAGAAAGAAGTATGAGAAAATTCATGCAAAGAGGTATGATTTTTTGCAAGGGGTGGGCCAGTCTTTATAGACAGAAAAAGCCAATGCTAACTAGCAGCGGTCTTGTCGGTCCCATATATATAAGGGGGCCGCCAGGCCTATAAGGGGGCCGCCAGTAGACTCCGCTCCCTTTTTTGTCTTTTTGTGGGGAAGGTTGTATCTGGTATAGAAGCTTTCGTTTTGGGGGGAAAATTTGAATTTCAAATTTTAAGTTTTTAATAAAACTTTTCTTTTAATTAGAAAATATTTTGTATAATTAATTTTGTGAAAATCTTTTGTAAAAATGTAATGGAAGAGAAAAATATTTTCTTGATCACTAATCATGCTTTGTGATTTGTTTGTTCATACCTTAAGTGATCACTAATCTTAGAAATAGAATTTTACGATTAATAATTTGTAAACGTTTAATTTTATTGTAAATTTTTTTACATTTTGTAATTATCAAAACGTTGAGAGGTCGAAAAATATAAATAACATTTTTAGACATTATTTGTATTAACAATCTCCCTCTTATTGATGATGACAAAATATAAACTCATTTTAAATAAAATTAAAGATCTCGAATTATTAAATGATTATGGTTCACTTCCCCCGCCCCCCCTTTTTGTCGAATTCAAAAAGGATGATCGTCGAGTTGTTGTAGGAAGAAAGAAATCGATGATAACAAGACTCCCCCTTGATGTATGCTCCCCCTTATTCGGGGCACCAAGGGATCGATCTTACGAAAATTGTGTGCTATAAAACAAGGTTACAAATACAAGTTCAAGACAAATATCTTGTAAAGCAACACATGATTTTTAAGTCACCCAAAAGAGAGTTTCATTCAACCAACAAGAAATTCATACAATAGCAAATGCAACTAATACATTCATACAACATAAAATAAAACTAGATCTAATACGAGCTAAGACAAATTCATACAATATTTGTATGAAGCATTACAATAGAAAGTAGATAATCATAAAGACATAATAAGGCATAGATCTACGCTAGTGAATTCTTGAAGAGTAGAAGATGCCATAATCAAAAGATGAAAGGTCAATTATTTAGGTAGATTAATCATAAGATAATGATTAATTAAAGAGGGAAAAAGAAGGGGTTGGTGACACATGATTTAGAGGGTTATGGGTTAGAGGTATGGGATGGGTTAGAAGAACGTAAATGAAGTTGATTTCGTTTCTCAAGGAGTGGAATTGGTGTCTAGAAAACTTTCAATAATGATAAAAACTTAAGTGAAATTCAACTTGAACATGAGAAGGAGGATAAATTTGTTGTGTTGGTAATGAAGATGGTACATGCATGTATGAATTGAATGGATTAGTGTGTGAATCAAGGATGGTAGAGATGTTGTGGAGTTGGTTAATCATTTGATCTCTTAAGGGATTATATGATGGTGGTGAAGGAGATTGTTAGTAAACTCGTGGAGGAAGAGGAGGTGAGTCATTTTGGGAAGGAGGTGATGATTTTGGAGTGGATGTTTTGCGTTTCCATACTTGTCTTACCGACATTCTCGATTTTCTAGAGAAGTTAGAATGGTGGTTTGAGCAAGACATTGATGATGAAGAAGATTAGGATGAAGACAGTGATGGTGGTAGTAAGGTGTGAGGGTTTGATGATTTAAATAATGGAAATGGTAATATAACATGGAAAAGCATGGTGTGGATGGAAGAGGATGCCAAGGATGGTTTGGCTAAACAGGGAAATGACAGCTTGAGGATGTAGGTAAGAGGGTCCAAAGAATAAAAAAGAGGTAAACTCAAAATTTTGTCCCCCTGGAGGCGGTCCCATATTACCATGCGTCTAAATATTTTGGGGGGCCACCAGGCATTTAAGGGGGCCGTTTTCTGGAAGAATGAAAATTTATAGTTTTTCCTTTTTCTTAAGTCCAGTGATTTCGGCATCTACCAAATTCAAAAATCCACTAATTCAGGCAATAATATGTAGTTCTAAACTAGCAAGCAAATCATTTAGCAAGCAGTGTCATTGTTCGCATGTTACATTTATAATTATTTTGCTAATCATAGAGTGTTGGTAAAGTGGGGAAAATCATCCAAGTCAAATGCAATTATCACTTGCCATTACTAGTCCTAATAATAGAAAGATATAATGTATTAATCAAGAAAGATAAATAATAATAATAATAATAAGTGTTCCTTAGTAGTTTGTGTAACATGTATACTTCTGTTTACCACCATTCAGTCTTGAGAGCTTTTTCCAATTAACTTAACCCTTCACGGTGACATCTTGTTGTTGTGTTTTGAAGATTAATGGTTTACAAAGAGATGGGAGTTCAAGTAATGAACTTTAATGAGGAAGGGTTTTGCTAGAACTCTTAAAGACAATATTGTGACGATAAAGAGATATTTTGAGGGATGAGATGAGAGTTGGAATGAAATGATTCATCATCATCTTCATTGATGGGATCATCCACATGAGATAGGATGGAATGATTAGAGTGGTGTGAGAGTGATGCTACATTTGACTCACGAGGTCTTTTCTTACCATGATCCGATCGCGTCTTACACTCATAGTGAGGAGCGAGGGGATGCATGAATCGATCATGTAAGATATATAGATCAATTGCTAGCTCAGGAAAGACGGACACAACATGATTGAACAATCTAGTCAAAAGCATTCCGTAAGGTAAGAGTTCCTTAGGTTTGCTTCGAGTCTTTTCCATTCTTTTGAGAAAAAAGAATGCTAGATTGAATCGAGTGGAGGTTTCAATGCAATAAAGTATATGACAAAGATAACCGGAGACATGATCCTTATGACCTCCTAGACAAATAGCATTTTCACGAATGAAAATCACCAGTTGATTCATATTAGGTTATGAAATTTTGCGAGTTAAGATTTTGTTTTTGTCGACGATAATGTTTTTCTTGTTTTTAGTAGGAGTGACTTAACCTTGTCTAGGAATTTGAATGAAGGACTTGACGACACTTAGAGACGGAGGAGTGGTTTTATAACAACCTTTACTCAGAATACTTATTGACAAGTATCGAGTGACTATAGAACTCGAGAACAAAACGAGGAACAATTTGCTCGTTTAAGTTTAACAAACAATCAAACTTAATTGATTCAAACTTAGCACGGATATGACTCATGTTTTCAAAGTTTTGACTCACAACCCTACCCTCATGAAAGTATCATTTTTCAAGATTTGCAATTGTGTTTCTTAAGGGTTGATTAAATTCACTTGATATGAGTGGAATGTAGTTTCGGGTCTTTTAATGATCTAGTAAAGTAATTAGAGGCATTGTTACCTAAAATAAAACAATCAAATCACACTTTAATATCTTACATATATGCTGATATTTTGAGTTCGTGCCTAGTGTGTGCCTAGATGTAACAAATGTGGAGTAACAATTAACTCGACCTAAAAATAAAATCCTAAGAGTTAATCCAAACGCTCCTTAGTTTGATTTTGCTCATTCAAACAAGTCGAAAAATACATATGAATTAATGTATCCTCGCAAATTGTACAGAGATCAATATGCATGTGTTTGAAAATGTGTTTTTAGGTTGTAATTAACAATGCAATAACCACAATTTTATTATGTTCCTAGCGTGAGTGATTTGAAAATAAAATTGGGGTTTTGGTTCAAAATCAATTTTTCTACAAACTCACTAATATATGCAAATCCTATGTCTACGGGTAACATATTAGTTATACATTGTATCCTAGTAGTCCTAATTGTATGAAATTGAAAGAAAAATAGAAAATCCCAAATTTTAATTTTTGGTGTTCATCATGAACCCCAGACACCCAATGAGAAAGAAAAATGGATGAAAATTACAATAGTTGATCTTTAAGATGTTTATGAAATTAGTATAGGTGTGAATCTTGGTCTTCAAAAAAGTTTTTAATGGGTGATTTTGAGTTATTGAGTGGTTTTGGTCGTGTTCGTCACTTGCAGCACGAAGTGGGGTGTTTGTTTTTGTGGTTTGAATTTTTTTTGACAAAGTGTAAAATATGAAAATAGAGTGTTGTGAGATGATGTATGGTAAATATGAATATGCGCTCCTGGCATAAATTGAATGATGGTAAGATATCATATCTGATAGCTTAATGTTTAGGTAGCGTTTAGGACCTACAAGCTTATAGTACTACCTCGCCTAAAGAAATGTTCCAATATTTATATAAATATCCCTTATATAAATAACCCTTATATAAATAATTGTAGAGTATGCGAAAGAATGCAAACTCATCTTTGCATATATATGTAAGGCTCTTATACTAATGTACGTACTATAATATAAACACGTATATGAATCATGTAAGCATCTAGTAAGACCAACTAATGCAAACAACTAGTGTATGTGCGTCCCGTGAAAAACCCCTTTGTATGAATGCAATATTTAAAAACGATTATAGTCCAGCAAAACATTTGACCAGGTTTTCTATAACCTTGGCTCTAATTACCAATCTGTAACACCCCCAAAATGGGTCGCAGCGGAATATGGGTTTGGGAGCGTTACTTCATAATACCATTGCACAAGATATGAGAACGACCTTTAAAAGTGTCATTTAAAACAGATACATTGGATTTAGCAAAGTGTTTATTACAAAAGCCCGAAGCTACACTTGTTCATTGTTAAATTATACAAAGATTCTAGTTCGAAAACAAACGTTTTCCCCAAATATGTAATGCAACCAAATCAATAATGCTACTGACTTCCAAAATAACGACCACCAATGTATCCCTTGCACCTCATGCCTTATTGACCTCCTAAAAAACATGCTTTAAAACGTCAACAATAATGTTGGTGAATTCATAGGTTTGTAAAATGTATGAGTGTAGGACCGTAATTGTTTAGAGTGTGTATTGCATGGTATACAATATTCAAAACAGTAAGTATTGCATGGAATACAATATCCAAAACAGTAAGTATTGCATGGTATACAATATTCAAAACAGTAAGTATTGCATGGTATACAATATCCAAAACAGTAAGTATTGCATGGTATGCAATATCCAAAACAAAAAGTATTTCAAAGTTACTTGCGTCTAATTGTAAAACAAAGCATGTTCTCACCCCAAAATATATTTAAAACCAGTAAAACATGGGGCTATGAACTCACCTCGAGTGAGTTAATCAATAATATACTTTCCAAGTAAAAATGCGTCACGTAAATCGTCAGATGCAACCTATTTAATTTAAAGATGTATAAGTACTAATCACATTGAGTAACTACTACCATATATCATTCTACATAGCTAAATCACCATCTAATTGTATTTGTGAAATTAAATTGCATTTAACACATATTAAGCATGTATTTGTATTCTCGTAATCGTTAAATGATTTAATCGCCTTTATAAAATAATATTTATAAGTTTTAAAACAAGTATAAATATTATTTAAGTGATCCTAAAAAGTTTCGCAATTTTTTTTATTAAAAACGAACCA
>BQNB010036319.1:0-50217 GCA_026074375.1 Tanacetum coccineum
TTTAAAGCAATGTTTTTCAGGAGATCAGTAAGCATAAGGTGCCAAGGATACATTGGTGATTTTGTTTTAGGATGTCATGCTAAAGATATGGTTGTATTATGTTTTGGGAAACTCATGTATTGTGAACCAGTATCTTTGTAATAATAATAAGGAACAAGTTAAAGCTTCGGGCTATTTGTATCAAATATTTGTTAAATCCAATGTATCGGTTTTTAAACGACTTTTTGGTCGTTCTATATATATCTTGTGTTATTGGTCTATGAAGTAACACGCCCCGGACCCTTATTCCGCTACAACCCAATTTGGGGGTGTTACATTAAAACCCAAAATAGCTTAAAACGAGAATGGTTTGCTTCCGTTGATTTGAGTTGATCGGTACCTAAAGAGATGTGAGTAGTTCGGTTCCTTATAGGATGTGAGTTGTTCGGTATCACAAATAAATGAGGTGTTCGATAGCAAAGTTGTTCGATACAAGAGTTGTTCGGTATCAATGGTTTTGAGTTGTTTGATATCCAAATGATCTTGAGTTGTTCGGTACCTAAAGAGATGAGTTGTTTGATAGCAAAGTTGTTCGATACACGAGTTGTTCGATAGCAAAGTTGTTCGATACAGGAGTTGTTCGGTATCAATGGAAAAATAAGTTGTTCGACTTCAAAGGAAGCTAGAGTTGTTCGGTACTCAAAGAAATGAGTTGTTCGGTTGTCACTCCAAGCCAACAAGTACTATCGTCCTTTCGTCTTGTCTTCTTGCGTAACCAACAAACACAGAAGCTAAAAAATTGGATCTATGTTTCCTTGTTGTTTTTCAAACCGTGGACCACACAACCAAGATAAGCCTTCTCAGAATAAGCTCTAAAATAAGTTGTTAAGCCAATGGAATAAGTCACAAAAAGAACTTCAACAATAAGCTAAAACGATTTGTGAGGAGAAAAATGTGAAGCTTTTCAAGAAATGAGCAAATCCAACTAAGGCCGTGATCAAAGAAAATAAAAAAAAATCGTGTATATAAGAATACACAACTTTTGAAGAATTTTAGCTGTTGATAAGCCCAATATGACACGAAGCCCAAATGTTTATAACAGATTCAAACAGAAAATAAGCCACCCACAATGAGAAAAGTATGTTACGTTCTTTGTTTTTGAAAGAAAAATGAGATTTTGATCAAAATGAACCAAAAAAACACACGTCTAAACAAAAATACTTAAAATACTAATAGTGTTAAACTACTTTTTGAAATATGGAGACAATTAATATTGTCTTGACTTATAAGCTCAAAACAGGTCACAGCACAAAAACAATAATCCGAATATAATATAAGCCAGAATAAGTTATTCGAATAAGCTACAACATCCAAAAAAACATACACTAAACCCACCCGAGGCTCTGATACCACATGTTAGATGTATCATTTCCATCACCATGAACACAAAATAAAAAAATATTTTAGAGAGAGAAATAAAACAAAGAAAATGGTTACTAGCACATTGAAAAGAAAAATGAGAAGCAACACCCTCTCCACACTTAAAGATGGCTTTATATAGTTACAAGGGTGGACAAGCCTTGTGGGTTTTGTCTTTGGGCCGGACCTAAATGGAATGGTCTTAAGCCCGACAACTAGGCCTAATTTGCTTAAATAAATTCCCACAAACTATGATTTACTTATATAAGGCTCGGGAATATTTAATGACCGTCACTTTAATAAAAACACGGCTAACAATAAAGACACATGGACAAATAAGATTATTTATATAGCCTTTGCTAATCAAGTAATCGCTCAAACGATTGTACCACATCCGTCCAGACTGTTTTAATCCATATAAAGATCTTTGCAATTTTATTGAGTACGTTTCTTTAGGTTTTGAACTCAATGAGTCAAAGATTTTAAATCCTTCTGGAATTTTCATATAGATTTCGTTTTCAATTGACCCATATAAGTAAGATGTAACAACTCCATAAGACGCATCTCTAAATTTTTAAAGACTGCTAAGCTGATTAAATATCTGAAAGTAATCGCATCCATGACAAGAGAATATGTTTCCTCATAGTCAATTCCTAGTCTTTGAGAAAAACCTTGAGCTACAAGTCGAGCTTTATACCTTGTAACTTCATTTTTCTCATTTCTTTTCCGCACAAAAATCCATCTGTATCCTACAAGTTTTACATCTCTAGGTGTGGTAACAATAGGCCAAGAAACCTTTCGCTTATTAAGTGAATTTAATTCAGCGTGCATAGCGTCTTTCCATTTATCCCAATCTGGTCGACTTTGACAATCAATTACAGACTTTGGTTCGGGATCATCATCACCGCTCATTATATCACTTGCTACAGAATAAGAATATATCTCAACAATATCTCCTATTTCATTCTGGTCCCATAAGATATGTGTTTGACTATAATTGATTGACATCTCTTTATTGATATCATTTCTTCCTCTGGTGAAGTTTTGATATTTTGTTTTCATCAAAAACATTATCATCATGGCCAGAGTTCTTTTCAGTTCCTTTTCTTTTGTGAGGATTTTTGTAACACCCAAAAACCGGCTTTTAAGTATTTATTCACGAGAATGCCATTGGAATAGTTTGACTATGACTTTTATAAGTTGAAAGAAGTTACGTAAATGGTTAGCTAAACCCGATAGTCAAACTATAAGTCAATGTATATGTAAAATAGAAGTAGAAAATATAATATGTCACATTTATAAACAAAATGATTTGAAGGACTAAAGTTGTTAAGTATTGAATAACCTATATTAGTTGATGTGGCCAAATTAAAGGAAATAAGACTTAAGGGACCTAGTGTGCCAATTGGCCAAAGTGCCAACTAATATATCCTAGAAATTTCCCTGGCATTCCAGACATCTCTATTTTGGTCTTGTATGTGTGTGAGTGTCGAGCTAAAAGAGAAAAGGGAGGGAGAACAAGAAAGACATGATGATCCATGATGATGCTTAAGTGTCCCAATTCAAGAGATAGGTCCCTAGCAATGATCTTACAATGTAAGTAACCTTTAATTATTGATTAATTTATGAATTAAGAATTAGGGCTCATAGACCCAAATTAAGGGGTTTTGGGTAATTGTGGTTCTAATCAAGAATCATGATGTTTAATGGCATAGGTTAAGGTTAATTGATGAATAAATGTAAGGAAATTAGGGATTTCATCATATGATCAAGATATGATCATATGATGATTAAGGATGAAATTGGGAAGTTATGGGTTGTATGAACCCATATATGAAGTCTATTTAATATGTAAAATTGTAGTTTAGGAAGGATAGCATAGAATGATGATGATGATGTTCTTGATGTCCTTGTCTTAGATTCAAGGTAAGTAAATGGTTATAATGCGATGTTATAATGAGTTTATTCATATATGTATTATGTGTTAGTTGTGTTAATGGTTAGAAAGCTTTTCGGCTTCATGTGTTTGGATTAAGGGCTAGTTGGGAGTACTAACAAAGGATGTGAATAGACTATATGTGGACTAGTTAAGGTATGAATGATTATGTAGGTTTTGTATATTAGTCATTTGGATTATGAACCTTGTGTAAGTAAAGATGTTGGTTAGTATATGGACTAACGAAGAATGCATATGATGCTTATTTGTGTAACGATATGTATAACGCCATATTATAGCCTTTACTTACTAAGAGAAAGCTTACATGTTAAGTTGCAATGTTTTGTAGGTATAAAGCAAAGAAGGTAATGTGCAGATTAATGTATTGCTATGGAAGCTTGGATGATGGAAATGTTGTACTATTTGTATGAAGTAAGTGTAGATGCCGAGTTCGAACAGAAGTTGAACCCCAAGTGTCTTATTGATTTGTAAATGTTAAGTTTAATTGCCAATGTCTTTTGTAAAGGTCTTGTAAATGAATAAAGGTAAATTGGTCAATAGAGAATGTAAACGGGTCAAAACGGGGTGTTTGGTAAATCCCGTAAACTATATGTTTTGGGTTAATTAGACCATAAATGTTCTGGACAAAGTTATATTATGTATTTTTAAAGAATTCTGGAAAGTTTCATCTTATATCGAGTTCGGGAAGTTAGTTTTTCATGTCAAAGTGTCAAAATGAGTTTCGTATGTTTTAGGGAGTAGGGACCCCCGATTGTGCCTTCCAGCCGCCTGGATAGCCCTCCAACCACCCGGTTGGGTTGGATCTGATGTTTTTGGAATTTTGTTTTTGCTGTAAAATGCAAACCGTAAGGAGTTAGAACGAGTTTCTTATATCGTTGGAAAGCTTATTTAGTATATTTTATGATAATGAAACTTTAAAGGGTCTAATTGTAATGTATTTTAAAAAGTATATTAAGGAATGACACAAGGTCATTCTCGGTCAAGCGTACGAGTAAAAGTTTTAAATAATCATCAAATTTTGTGTCTGGAAAAGGGTGTTTTAACTTGGTATCAGAGCTTCGGTCTAAGAGAAGTAGGTTTCCACTATAAGATGCCTAAACTTAAACCACTCGTAGATGCACTGCCATAAGTTTAAGTAACGAAGAATGTGAATGCCTTAGTTATAAGGTAGTTAAGTGCTTGCGGATAATAGAATGATAATGTATGGTCATAGAATGATAATTTATGGGCATAAAATGATAATGTATGGGCATAGAATGATTATGAAATGAGATATATGCTATTTTGCCATAGACTAAGAATTTGGAATGCGGCTAAGAATATGGAATACTTATAGGAGAAGTGTTAAGTATTAAAGTATATGATTTTAAAATGTAAAGTCTATGGTATGTTATTTATATATATATATATATATATATATATATATATATATATATATATATATATATATATATATATATATATATGAGTAATGTAAGATGTATATGATGATAAGAGTTTAAGAAATGTTTAAGTTAAGATAAATGCATAAGATTGCATTGTAATAAGTAATCAAGGAAGTATGTAAGTATGAGCTAGATAACGTGAAGATTTTTGAATTAAAAAAAAGAAGGTTCCTTAATGAAGAATTATTGTATTGAAGGTAAGTGCTTATACAAATTCTTGTAAATGATTGAAGTATGATGAGTCATGTAATGTAGAGAATATGATAAAATATAATGACATGGTTAAGTACGATATATATACGAATAATGTTTAAGAAGAGTTGCACAAGAAATCTTAAATGATACTAAATGCTTTTAATGAATGCAATCTCGTTCATAGATGAAAGAGAAGCACGATAAGTAAAACGGATAGGCGAGTATACTTTAAGTTAAACCAAACAAATAAATGGTAAAGAATGAATAGAATCATATTAAGGAATGAAAGAGATGTATGTGACGAATAAGTGAAGTAATGGGTATATTATAATAATAACCTATGTAAGGTTATAAGCGAAAAGTAAGTGAACTAAATGATGCTTTGGTGTATAAAATTGAATAAATTGCCCAATTGGGGATTGTCAAGAGAATGACAAATGAAATGTGAAAACATATACGTATATGTACTACATGAAAATGGCAAGTATCGATTGGATCTTGCATAATGTAATGAAAGATGGATAAAGTGTGAGCAAGAATTGTGTAAGGCAATAAAAATGGAAATGAAAAAGTATATGATTAGAAAAGTGCGTAAATAACGAAAAGGAGTAAAGAATGATCTAATTTAATGGTATCCTTCAGGATAACCAAATGTAATGGTATCCTTCGAGATAGCCTAATGTAATGGTATCCTTTGGGATAGCCTAAGAATGTTAATGATACCACACGGGTATCGGTAATGGGCAAATTCTTACGGGAAGAAAGCCAAGTTTCCTTTTGGAAAAGTTAAAGAGATTGGATCCACGACTATAAAAGATGATATTGAAAGTAAATAGGATATTAATATGAGATTATTGGAAAGTAACGAAGACTTAAGTATGTTTGGTTGTTATGTCAGAAGTGTATAAGTAAGATAGTTTATAATCTCATTATTTAAATGGATTGGGACGCCTTTTTATTTAAATAAAGAAATTGTGAATCACCGAACCATAAATTTATACTTCTTTATTTGCATTGAATGGGATGATTCTCAATGTAAATAAAGAAGTATAAACGAGTGGGCTTATGTGATCTCGACATAAATGATAGGATTAAGGAAGTATAAAATGAAAGTCTAAAATTAGTTAGATGTCATAGGAGATAAGATAGATGAAATATGAATTAGAATGCGACTTTTAGTAGAGACTTTAGTGAGAAAGCTAAGATTTAGACGTTAAGACTATAGGTCGAAGAAGAAAAGTTGAATTGATGTTGTAATATGCATTATGGCATGGTGTAATGATTATGGTGGTCGTTAAGTATTATTAGCACCCTAATGTAAATGTGAAACGTAAAATACAAAGTATTAAATTATTCCAAGTGAATTATAGTCTTTGGTGAAGATTTACTAAAAAAAGTAAAGAAAGCAAAGTTTTATAATGAAAGCGATTAAAAGGAATTTCAAGATGGTTACATTAAATAAGAAATATACATTAATGTTGGTGGTAAATAAGAAGGTAGTAGCTAATGTTGGCTTATGATAAGTCTATATAATGCATTTTCTCAAGTGACAAGTAATTTTTAATGAAAATTTAGAAGGGAAATGAATGAGATCATAAAGATATAGAGAAAATTTATTAAAATGATATAATTAGAAATGATAAATGTCATCTAATTGAGGTTTGTCATTTGAAAGAGAATAACGTAGTAAAAATGTGCGAGAAGTAGAATGGGATAAGGATAAATAGAGGTATTATAGCATGGCTAAAGTTGCAAAACCATACAGGTTGATGCAACTAGTTAAGTATATGTTTGAGAATGCTAAGATGTTATGTGAGGTCAATGTGACTAAGTTTTTAGTCAATATTAGACAAAGAGATTTTAGGGACGAAATTTAACTAAGGGGGTAGAATTATAACACCCTAAAACCTGCTTTTAAGTATTTATTTACAAGAATGCCATTGGAATAGTTTGACTATGACTTTTATAAGTTGGAAGACGTTACGTGAATGGTTAGTCAAACCTAATAGTCAAACTATAAGTCAATGTATATGTAAAATATAAGTAGAAAATATAATATGTCACATTTATAAACAATATGATTTAAAGGATTAAAGTTGTTGAGTATTAAATAACCTATATTAGTTGATGTGGCCAAATTAAAGGAATTAAGACTTAAGGGACCTAATGTGCCAATTGGCCAAAGTGCCAACTAATATATTCTAGAAATTTCCCTGGCATTCCACACTTCTCTATTTTGGTCTTGTATGTGTGTGAGTGTCGAGCTAAAAGAGAAAAGGGAGGAAGAACAAGAAAGACATGATGATCCATGATGATGCTTAAGTGTCCCAATTCAAAAGATAGGTCCCTAGCAATGATCTTACAATGTAAGTAACCTTTAATTATTGATTAATTGATGAATTAAGAATTAGGGTTCATAGACCCAAATTAAGGGGTTTTAGGTAATTATGGTTCTAATCAAGAATCATGATGTTTAATGGCATAGGTTAAGGTTAATTGATGAATAAGTGTAAGGAAATTTGGGATTTCATCATATGATCAAGATATGATCATATGATGATTAAGGATGAAATTGGGAAGTTATGGGTTGTATGAACCCATATTATGAAGTCTATTTAATATGTAAATTTGTAGTTTAGGAAGGATAGCATGGAATGATGATGATGATGTTCTTGATGTCCTTAGCTTGGATTCAAGGTAAGTAAATGGTTATAATGCGATGTTATAATGAGTTTATTCATATATGTATTATGTGTAAGCTGTGTTAATGGTTAGAAAGATTTTCGGCTTCATGTGTTTGGATTAAGGATAGATTAAGGGCTAGTTGGGAGTACTAACAAAGGATGTGAATAGACTATATGTGGACTAGTTAAGGTATGAATGATTATGTATGTTTTGTATGTTAGTCATTTGGATTATGAACCTTGTGTAAGTAAAGATGTTGGTTAGTATATGGACTAACAAAGAATGCGTATGATGCTTATTTGTGTAACGATATATATAACGCCATATTATAGCCTTTACTTACTAAGAGAAAGCTTACATGTTAAGTTGCAATGTTTTGTAGGTATAAAGCAAAGAAGATAATGTGCAGATTAATCTATTGCTATGGAAGCTTGGATGATGGAAATGTTGTACTATTTGTATGAAGTAAGTGTAGATGCCGAGCTCGAATAGAAGTTGAACCCTAAGTGTCTTATTGATTTGTAAATGATAAGGTCAAGTCTCAATGTCTTTTGTAAAGGTCTTGTAAATGAATGAAGGTAAATGGGTCAATAGAGAATGTAAACGGGTCAAAACGAGGTGTTTGGTAAATCCCGTAAACTATATGTTTTGGGTTAATTAGACCATAAATGTTCTGGATAAAGTTGTATTATGTATTTTTAAAGAATTCTGGAAAGTTTCATCTTATATCGAGTTCGGGAAGTTAGTTTTTCGTGTCAAAGTGTCAAAAATGAGTTTGGTATGTTTCAGGAAGCAGCCGGCTGGCCCTCCAGCCGCCCAGCTGTGCTGGGTCTGATATTTTTGGAGTTTTGTTTTTGCCGTAAAATGCAAACCGTAAGGAGTTAGAACAAGTTCCTTCTATCGTTGGAAAGCTTTTGAAGTCTATTTTATGATAATGAATTTTAAAACGTATATTAAGGAATGAAACAAGGTCATTCTCGGTCAAGCGTATGAGTAAAAGTTTAAAATAATGGTCAAATTTTGAGTCTGGAAAGGGGTGTTTCAATTTTTGTCCTTTGAACCAATGGGTCTTCCACGTTTCAAACTCTTTTGAGACTCTTAAGTGATGTTATCACCAGCTTGCTTATTTGGTATTTCAACTCGAGTTGGGGCATTAGCAGCTGGTATATGTGATTTAGTTACTCTTTTTGAATCTGTAAATGGATCAGGTAACTGATTTGCAATTTCTTGTAAATGCATAATCTTCTGAACCTCGGTCTCACATTACTTTTTTGAGGATCCAGATATAACAATGAAGGTTTACACCAAGTGACATCCTTTTCTTGATTTTTCTTTACTCCTAATTCCGGGAAACTGCTTCATCAAAGTGGCAATCGGCAAAATGTGCTATAAATAGGTCACCTGTTAAAGGCTCAATATATCTTATGATGAAAGATGTTTCATATCCAACATAAATTTCTAATCTCCTTTGAGGACACATTTTTGTGCGTTGTGGTGGTGTAATGGGTACGTACACTGCACAACCAAAAATTATAAGATTGGAAATGTTTGGTTCTTGGCCAGAAGCAAGTTGTATAGGAGAGTATTTTTGATTTGCACTTGGTTTCATGCGAATAAATGATGCAACATGTAAAATTTCATGTCACCCATAGACACAGAGAGTTTAGTTCTCATTATTAATGGTCTAGTTATTAGTTGGAGGCGTTTGATTAATGATTATGCTAAACCATTTAGTGTGTGAACATGAGCAACCGGGTGTTCAACAACAATTCCAATAGACATGCAATAATCATTAAAAACATGTGATGTGAATTCTCCTGTATTATCAAGTCTTACTCTTTTAACTGTATAATCATGAAAATGTGCCCTTAATTTAATAATTTGAGCAAGAAATTTTGAAAAGGCCACATTACGAGTTGATAATAAGGAGACATGAGACCATCTGTTGGATGCATCAATTAGGATCATGAAGTATCTAAATGGTCCACATGGTGGATGAATTAGGCCACATATATCTCCTTGAATTCTTTCAAGAAACATTGGTGATTCGTTTTCAATTTTAAGTGGTGAAGGCCTTGTAATTATTTTTCCAAGAGAGCAAGATGGACATAGAGGTACTTTATCTATTTTAGGGAACTTTTGATCTTTCAGTGGATGCCCATGTGTGTTTTCAACTATCCTTTTCATCATTGTTGATCCTGGGTGGCCTAACCTGTCATGCCATAAGCTGAATATACCAGGGTCACAATATTTTTCTTTGACTGCCATATGTGCTTGAGGCACATTAATATGTGTATAATGCAAACTAGAATGAAGCATTGGCAGTTTTTCCAATATTTGATTCTCATTTATGATATGTAAATACTTCTTGTTTGCAATAGTCTTTGACTGAGTATCATATCCATTATGATATATGTTTCTGAAACTTAACAAGTTTCTTTTGGATTTTGGGGAAAATAAAGCATTCTCTATCAAGTGTGTGTACCATTTGGTAACACTACAGTAGCTATTTCCCACTCCGTCTATCAAGTTTGTAGGACCTGAAATTGTATCAATGGTTTCCTTTGTTGGTTTTAATTCAAAAAAATATTTCTTGGATTTAAGGATAGTGTGTGTGGCGCCACTATCCACTATGCATAGATCTCTATCATTTGCTTGATTTTGTGATCCATTAAGACTCATTTTAAACTTCTAATATGAACATGAAGAAAAGAATAATGAGTGCACATAACAGATGTTATTAAAGTATTTATTTATTTTACATGAAAGGAAAACTAATTATACATAGTTAAACAAAGTTACGGAAAGGAAATACATAGTTATTTTACATAGGTATTATACATAGTTATTAAGATCCAACAAATTTTCTTTTAATGTTCCAAGTCATTAAAAAAGTCTGAGGCAATAAGCTCAGTGTTTGTGTTATCAAACTGATCCACATGGTTTACTTCTTTCTCTTTTCCTTTACGAGATGCTTGGTAAAGCTCACATAGATGTGAAGGTATGCGCCAAGATTTTGACCAGTGATTTGCACTTCCACACCTGAAACAGGATCCTTCGAGGTTTTAGGAGGTACCAACTTCATTATTTTGCTGATTGAAATTATTAACTTTTGGAGCATGGTAAGTGTTATATCTTTGACCATGGCCACGACCACGACCACGTCCATTATAACTACCTCGGTGGTAAGTATAGTTCTGGTTGGGAAAAGGTTGTAACTATAATGGCCATGACCACGACTACGCCCACGAGGGTTACCTCTTCCTCTTTTGCTTCCAGAGTTTTTGTTATCATTATTGTTAACAACACTTGCTTCTGGAAGTGCTAACGATCCTGTGGGACGAGTTTGATGATTTTTCATTAACAATTCATTGTTTTTCTCTGCTATAAGAAGATTTACATTTAGATCAGAGTATCTTTTAAAATTTTGCAGTCGGTGTTGGTAGAAATATTACGATATTTAATCTATACATTCTCTTTGTGTTTTGGTGATGACAAACATGTAACTTATAACACATAATGTAAAGTGCTTAAGTTACTCGTGATCACAAATCATCAATGCATTTATACGTCAACATCTCTTGACGTCTCAAGTCTGCTTCAACAACATATATAAGTTTGCACCCAACGTATATCACTAAAGTTATGAACAAACAAACTTTAAATTTGTTCGATGATCAAAGAAATAATTTTTTGTCCTAAACTTTACATTTTTATAAATGTAACAAAACCTATTTACAAAAATAATTAGACAAAATATTTTTGTAAATATAAGAAATATTTTAATTCAAAATAAATATTTGAATTCAAAATTTCCCCCCAAAATCAGAAAAACCTACCCCAAACATTTCCTTACAAAAGGACAAAAACAGGAGCGTCAGAAAAATGAGCGGCCCCCTTATCTCTTGGACGGCCCCCTTATTGATGATGAGGGCCGGCAAGGGAGCTAAGAGGGTGGCATAAAAAAATATATTATTTTTTCCCTATAAATAGTGGACTGTTCTCACAGATTTCTCACCTCTTCGCACACAGTTTTTCTCAGATCTAAAACCTTCTTCCAAACCTTTTTGTTTCATCACTTAACTTGTTATAAGTTTGTTTAAATGTGATCCAATCATCCATCCATTCAAGTGTAAGAGAAGAACTCTCGTTATCGTCGTGATACAAAGTTATATAGTTTAGTTAGTGCATTCATGACATGTGTTATATTCACAATGTATAGATCGAGTCCATGTATTTCAAACTTGTGTAATAGTTAGATCGGGTTGATCATAATAGTATTTAGGTGAGGTAAATACTTGTAAGGGTGGTTAGTAGTTAGATCGGGTTGATTGTGATAGTATTTAGGTGAGGTAAATACTTGTAAGGGTGTTTAGTATTTTAGGCCTTAAAATACAAGCGTGTGGTAGATTAGTTCTAGCTAAGATTAAAACTCGACATTTGGCTTAGTGTCGGAAATTGGTGTAAGCTATGTGTGTACGGTTTTCTCCGCCTAAAGGGAGCTTGTTGACTAGTGAAGTAACTCTCGATGTAACACCCCCAAAATTCGTGTCGCAGCGGAATAGTGTGTCATGGGGCGTTACTTCATAATACACAGCGCTAGATACAAGAGAACGGCCTCTAAGTGTCGTTTGAAAAAAGTAATCATCTTGATTTTAATCAAAAGCTGAATTGATATAACAAAATGTCCACTAATTGCATCACAATGAAAACTTGAATGTATAGACTCCAAATGCACTATCAAGAAATCCGAGCATCAAAATTTACCTGAGAAAATACATGCTTAAAAGTCAACATAAAAGTTGGTGAGTTCATAGATTAGTGTATTAAATATGAATGTAATCCACTTATCATCACAGTACCAATGTAAAAATCCCAAAAGATTTTATAAAGAATGCACGACCCATTTTATGTCACCAAAAGTACCAATATTATCCCAAAGATTTTATAAAGAAAGCATGACCAATTTAATGTCACCCAAAAGTACCAATCTTATCCCAAAGATTTTTATAAAGAATGCATGACAAATTTAATGTCACCGAAAAGTGTATCCCTGCACCCCTGCCTATTGATTTCCTAAAAATAATATATACAAGGTAGGACCGCAAGGCTTTTTAGTGATAATGCAACACATGCACGCATCACAAAACTAGATTACATTTACACTAAGCTCATGACACTAAAGCTTGACAGTCTTGTTCGCATAATATTGATACTCAAGCCCGCAATGATTTTTTTAAACCGAAAACATCCCTAAAATTCGACATGCATGAAACGTTCGTTCGCGGTGATAGCTAGTCACCCGAACGGGAGGGTCGGTTCGTTCCCTAATAGATCTATTAAATAACATTCCGCGCCGCACATAATGTAATTCCCAACTACACTATGCAATTGACAGTCATGAATAATGGGCTTAACTAGGGTTATCGCTACATAGCATACATGAAATCAATACTTGCGTCTAATTTATAAAACAAAGGCATGATGTGTCCATTTATTAAAAAGCGATGCATATTTTCATCCCCAATATATATATAGTAACCTTATCCCAAACGAGGTAAAAGTTGAAGACTATGGTACTCATAAATATCCTTTTAAAAACCAATCACATTGTTATAAGATAAACACAGAAAGTAAAGAGTTTGTAGACAAGGCATGTATCCCCTCGCGGGTTTATAAACATCAAAAGATTGAAAAGTGAGGATATGAAACTCACATTGATGTATGAACGATTCAGATAGGCATCTAATATGGCACAACAATACGAACAAAGACGTAGCGGCTCGAAACAAAGAAGTTGCCAACTAATCTTAAAACGCTAGTCCCACTAGCCTAGCTAATGTGTTTGGTTTCCACGGTGAATGGTTCTAAAAACGCCACACGTTGAAAAAGATTTAGATTTCACTTGTAATGATTATGGTGGTTGTTAAAATGAAATAAATTGAAAATATAACGCAAAGTGTGTAAATATATACTTTATAATGTTACTTTATGAAAACTAACCCCTTATATAAATTCATAAAGACAAACAATCCAAAGAGTAATGACAAGTATAATATACCTTTTTCAGGTATTCTAGTAATAAGTGTGAATAATTAATTTAAACCAATTAGTTTGACATCGTTTGTTCCTGAAACCAACCACCTTAACTTAAATAAATAAAAAGTTCATGTATTAAACGTAATCGTAAACGTTTTAAGATTACCAGTTAAGTAAACAGTGTTTAGTAAAGCCTTTTACCAACAATTATTAGTTACCTTCTAGCTGGAAGATTATAAAATATAAAATAAATATTTTATAACTTTAGTTTCGTTTCCTCTCGACGAATCGCGTCTAAAAATAATTGGTCTCATTGTAAAAGTAGAAGTTTTTGTTTCGATGGTCGGATTTAATTATAATACAAATTAATGTATCTTTTAAAATATAACTTGGTCCCTTTTTATCAGGTTATAAAACAATATGAGTTTTAGCAAAACGTTACTAAATATTGAAATATATATATATATATATATATTTCGTTATAACATTTTCGGTTATATAATGTTTTCTATTTCGTAAAACTCGACGTTATCCTTAAATCAATATATGTTGCGATCATTCGTTTTTCAATATTTCAAATGTCCGCGTTTCCTAGATATAACATATATATATATATTATATCAAAATATATATATATATAATAATATATATATATATATAATATATAAATATATATGATATATATATAATATACATAACATATCTTTTATATCTAATTACTCACAAAATTCAATTAAATAAATATTAATATTTATTTAAACCCGATTTAAAACCACAAATAAAAATTATATCCGTTTGATATTTATTAAAACCTATGTTTGTTTTCATTTGTTGTTTTGATATATATATAACCCAATCAAACTTTATGGTCGTGATTCTGCTATTCCAAGCCCGCTCCCTAGGTTTTCTGCTAAACCAAACAAACAAACCCATTTGTTGTCTTCTCTAAACCCACATGCACCCTATGTCATTTTCTGTCCAACCAAACGTGCCCTAGTCGTTTTTCTATAAAACCAACCGTACCCCTTTCGGCTGTTACGACAGCCAACCAAACACTACCCTAATCTGATGAAACTGCCAAACGCCCCTAATCTGTTATAAACAATAAAACAAACACCCCTATTGTTGTTTCATTTAGCTAACCAACGCAACAAAAAAGAAAACGCACCCTATACCATCAAATTTCGACCAAACACCCCTTTAGTGTTTGTATCACAACCAAATGCACCCTAAATAATTACAACAAACAAACACCCCTTACTGCTACAACCTAAACCAAACGCACCCTTGCATGGTGGCTGACCCGAATCCCAACCCACCCCCCGGTGGCTGTTAGCAATCAAACGCACCCTTTGTTTCTATAAACGAAACCAAACGCACCCGGCTGTGAACCACAACAACCCGACACGAACACCCCCCTCCCCGGCTGTTAATGACAGCCGAACCAACAAACACACCCCTTTTTGTTTATACTAGAACCAACGCACCCTAATCGGTTTTATAAATAAAACCAAACGGACCCTTGTCGGGTCTGACCCGAACCCGACGCACCCTTTGTGGTGTACAACATTGGTGGCGGGGATGGTGGTGCGAGGTCGATGGGGTAACGATGGTGGAGGTGGTGCTGGCGTAGTGATGGTGGTGGTGTTGGTGTGCGGCTGTGGTGGGGTGGAGTGGTGGTGGTGCGGCGCGTGGAGGAGAGTGAAATAGCGGGTTGGATAGATCGGCTCACGAGAATCATTTTTGGGGTTCACCGGAAAACTCCGCCGGAAAAGTTTTCCGGCGGCGGCGACGTGGTGGTGGCCGGAATGTTGGCCGGAGAAGAATGCGTGGCCCCTGGCGTGACAGGGTGGCCGGCGGTGGATTGGTGGGAGAGAGGGGAGGGAGAATTAAAAATTGTGTGTGTGTATATATTTGAGATGAAATGAAAATAAAATGTATAAATTTTTATATATATAAAGAAATTATAAAATAATGGCAAGTAAATAATATTTGAGGGTTATTGTGTAACATTTTTCATATACTTTTTGATAAAAGCAGTTCGGGACTCGTTTGAAGGACTTAACAGATGATTCAACTCTTGAAACTTGCGTCATTTTTTTCGAATCATTTTATCTTTCATGATAAAAATGAGGTATTTACTTAATAATGTTTTTCATATATATTATTTATAACATTTAAATAAAATATCTTTATTCATTATGTGAACCGTTACGTCTAACCGAAATAAAATTTTAGATTTCAACTCGAGTAATCGCGTTATCCGCACCGCTTTTAATAAAATTAAGATTGCTAATATTTAAATTTTTATTTAAATAAATACTGAATAATTAATAAACACATTTAATTGTTTATTTGGTGTGTCCGCGTTGTATATTGTTCGAAAAAATGGTTTGCGGAGCTGTTTAGCCCTTTTCGCGGCTCGTTTCCTCCTCCAGTCGTCTGGCAAAACTGAAAAGTTGTCAGGAACGTCGTTTCACATAGAATTACTTTAGGGTCCGAGCCGTGAAAACGTGATTTAGATGGTCGTTCTTGTAAGTCAAGCCAGACCTAAAAGTCAAAGGGGGTAAAATATTATCTTTAAAAATTCGAAAATTCTCGGAAGTTACAGAACCATAACCCCTTAAAGAATATCGTCCCGAGATTTAAATTAGTGTTATCCGCTTAGTGTGTCTAAAAAAAACTTAAGATATCCTAAACCATTGAACATGGACGCTGATAACTTATCAGCAATATCCGGTGTTTCGACACGTCTAATATACCTAAACTTTACGGCTAGGTTGACCAGGATATCCAATCCATTATAATAGGTAACTTAAGGAAACATCGTTACCAAGGTTTATAATTGAAAAAATAAAAACGCTTATGAAAGAAAGCCTCTTAATAGTGAACACACCAAAGGAGAATGTGTAGTTGCGTGGTTATGTTCAAAAGGGCAAGTCTCGTTCTGCTATCTTGTAATGTTTCGATCATAATAACAGAATAGGCTAAAGGATGTAAGTATCCCACTTATTTGGCGTACTAAATAGTATCAAGGCTTAAATTTGGTGTACTGTGGTTTAAATGCCACTTGTATAATTCAACTGAAATACTATATCGACCATTGTGATTATCTCGTTAATGGTGGGAGTATGTCATTACCTATTGAATTAAGTTGTACCAGCTGGGACCACTCCAGGACCCAACAACAGCAACCATAACGACAATAACTATGACAAATGGTGATGGGATGCAGAGGGTGAAGACCCTCCGAGAAACAATATCCCCAGGATAAAGTGCAATAAATGAGAGGAGCTCGCGAGAGAGCTTATGCGATAGACGGCGGATCATGGTACTCAGTCGTTAGTTCGAGGATGACGCAACTCCAATAGTTCAATTGTGTAACAAGTCTGTTAGCTCCACTAACAGTTCGTGATCGCGAGGATTAGCAACGCAAAAAGTATAACATTAAGAATTTAAAAGTAGTTCCATAGTGTGGCCTTAAATTCTTCATGTCGAGTAGCAAGACACGATTGTGTCTCTAGACCCTTTTCAACAGATTCTGGCGATTTTCGAATTTAGGTTCATACTCGTGTCATATCGGATACCATTAAGCCCACTCATTTATAATTCATTATTTGCATAAAGAAGCGTCCTAATTTATGTAAATAATCAATTGATAAACTTATGGTTCGGTGATTTACAATTTATTTATTTAAATGAAGAGGCATCCCAATCCTTTCAAATAAATAAATTATAAATCATCCTACTTAATAATTCCCGTGCTATACACGTAACTCTCATAACCTCAAGGTGATGGAATACAACGATGCATGTGTTCTAATGAGTATGGGACGAGTGATTTAAAACTCGTCTTTGGAAGCTGGGAGTAAAAACTGCCAGGCGAGATCAACATAGAGTTCAAGAAAAATTTAATAGAGTACTGCTGTTAGAGTAAACAAGGTAAAGAACTCTATAAACAAATCAGTATAGTTGAGTTACCATAATCAATCCTCCTATTACAAGTCCGCCTATACCTGTAGACTTGCAATACTTAGATTCAGTACACAATCCCGTGTAAAACAGAACTGTTGACGGGATTTTTTAGTATATCACTTATCCTATCAATCCTACATAAAACAAAGTCCCGCCTATACAAGAAACTTGTAAAACATAGATTCAAACATAATTCATTAAACAAAAATATGACGAATCCGTAGTAATACGATATTATATAAATTAAGAAGAAAATAATATTCTAGAGGCCCATTTTTTAACTTACAATGTCTGATAACGAGTGAGACTAGTCGCAACTCACAATGTCTAAGAATAAAATGGACCATAGAATAAATTCACAATGGGTTTTCTAAGAACAAAGATGAGACAATTGTATAACTCACAATGTCCAAAAAGAAGCAAGAGAGACCATTGTATAACTCATCAATGTCCTAAGAAGCAAGTTAAGACCATTGTAATAACTCACAATTGTCTTGAGGTATAATGAGACAATGTTAAACTCCACAATGTCGATAAAAATGCACTGTATATATAATAAAACTCTTATATAAATAAAACGAGCGATATACGCAAAAGATGTAAGCATATTTAATTACAAATAAGTATATCACGTAACACTTTAATTGCAACACGAATGTAAGCACAATAAAGCAAGTAAGCGTTGGTATGCACTTTGAAAACGTTTGATGTAGATGCAATATTTGTGAAAACAGTTATAAGTCCTAGGGTAAAATATGCGTACCCTAGTTCTCTAAACCAGTGCTCTGTACCATCTGTAACATCCCCCTAAATTCGTGTCGCACGGAAATAGTGGTGTCCTGGGCCGTTACTACATAATACACAGCGCTAGATAACAAGAGAACGGCCTCTAAGTGTCGTTTGAAAAGTAAATTCGTTTGTTTAAGCAAATCTAATTTGATAAAGACAAAATGTCCCATAAATTGCAACACATGAAAAGCTTGAAATATAGACCCAATGCACTTCAAGAAATTCCGAGCATATAATTAACACTGAGAAAAACATGCTTAAAAAGGTCAACATAAAGTTGGTGAGTTCATAGATTAGTTTAAATATGAATGTAATCCACTGTATCATCACAGTACCATGTAAAAATCCCAAAGATTTTATAAAGAATGCACGACACATTTATGTCACCCCGCCAAAAGAACCAATGCTTATCCCAAATGGATTTAAAAGAATTTCATGAAGGAAATAGAGAATAAGAGAACAGATGTATGGAAAAGAAAAGAAGAAGGAAAAATGAGAAAGATGGAAGAGATGTGAAAACAAATTAATGTCACCAAAAGTACAAATCTATCCCAAAGATTTTAGAAACGAATGCATGACAAAATAATGTCACCAACATGTGTAACCCTGGCACCACCACCCCGTGCCTATTGATTTCCTGGAAATAATATATACAAGGTAGGACCGCAAGGCTTTTTAGTGATAATGCAACACATGCACGCATCACAAAACTAGATTACATTTACACTAAGCTCATGACACTGAAGCTCGACAGTCTTGTTCGCATAATATTGCTACTCAGCCCGTGATGATGTTCTAAAAACCAGCGAAACTTCCCTAAATTCGACATGCTATAAACGTTCGTCTCGTGATACTAGTCACGAACCCGAACGGGGAGGTCGTTTCCCGAATAGATCTATTAAATAACATTCGCGCTCACATAATGTAATTCCCAACTACATCTATGCAATTGACAGTTCATGATAATGGGCTTAACTTGGGTTATCGCTACTTAGGCAAACATGTAATCAATACTTGCGTCCAATTTATAAAACAAAGCATGTTGTGTCCGTTTATAAAACGATGCATATTTTCATCCCAAATATATATATATAACCGTTATCCAAAACGAGTAAAAGTGAGACTATGGAACTCATAATATCCTTTAAAAACAATCACATTGTTATAAGATAACACAGTAAGTAAAGAGTTTGTAGACAAGCATGTATTCCCCCTCGCGGGTTTATAAACATTCAAAAGATTTGAAAAGCGAGGTTATGAACTCACATTGATGATGAAGAACGATTGGCAGATAGGCATCTAATATGCACAATACGAACGAGAAACTAACGGCTCGTTCAAGAAGTCAACCTAATCTGAAAAGGCTAAGTCCCACTAGCCTAGGATAATGTGTTTGGGTTTCCCGGTGAATGGTTATATCAACGCCACACGTTGATAAAGATTTAGATTTAACGTTGTAATGATTTGGTGGTTGGTTAAATAAATAAATTGAAAATATACGCAAAGTGTGTAATATATATTCTTTATATATTACTTATGAAAAATAAACCCTTATATAATTCATAAAGACAAACAATCCAAAGATTAATGACAAGTATAATATACCTTGCAGGTATTATATAATAAGTGTGAATAATTAATTAAACCAATTAGTTTGACTCGTTTTTCTGAAACCACCACTTACTTAAATAAATAAAAAGTTCATGTATAAACGTAATCGTACGTTTTAAGATTACCAGTTAAGTTAAACAGTGTTTGTAAAGCCTTTTACAACAATTATTAGGTTACCTTCTAGCTGATGATTATAAAATATAAAATAATATTTTATAACTTATGTTTCGTTTCCTCGACGAATCGCGTCTAAAATAATTGTCTCATTGTAAAAGTATAGTTTTTGTTCGATGGTCGGATTATTGTATAATACAAATTAATGTATCTTTAAAATATAATCTTGGTCCCTTTTTATCCGTTTATAAAACAATATGAGTTTTAGCAAAACGTTACTAAATATTGAAATATATATATATATATATTTCGTTATAACATTTTCGGTTATATAATGTTTTCTATATTCGTAAAACTCGACGTTATCCTTAAATCAATATATGTTGCAATCATTCGTTTTTCAATATTTCAAATGTCCGCGTTTCCTAGATATAACATATATATATATATATATATATATATATATAATATATATAATTATATTTATATATACTATATATATATATTATAACATCTCGTTATATCGCTAAAATTTAAATCAAATAATAAATATTATATATATAAAAAACCGATTAAAAAAACCACCAATAAATATTTATTCCCGTCTTTGATATTTAGTAAAACCACATGTTGTTTTCCATTAGGTTGTTTTTGAAATGATATAATCCCAACGAAACTTTTATGACGTAGATTCTCTATTCCAATCGCTCCTTCCCTATGGGTTTTTCCCTGCTAAACCAAACAAACAAACCCATTTGTTGGACTTCCCTAAACCCCATGCACCCACCTATGTCATTTTCTTCCCAACCAAACCTGTGCCCTAGTCGTTTTTCCTATAAATCAGCCCACCCCTTGCGGCTGATACACACCAACCAAAAACTACCCTAATCTGATGAAACTGCCTAAACGCCCCTAATCTGTTATATAACAATAAAACACACACCCCCTATTGCTGTTTTCCATTAACCAAAACGCGACCCTAACGCATCAAATTGTCAAACCAAACACCCCTTTAGTGTTTGTATCACAACCAAATGCACCCTAAATAATTACAACAAATCAAAACACACCCCTTACTGCTACAACCTAAACCAAACGCACCCTTGGCATGTTGGCTGACCCTAATCCCACCCACCCCCCGGAGCTGTTCGCAATCAAACGCACCCTTTGTTTCTTATAAACGAAACCAAACGCACCCGGACTTGAACCACACAACAACCCGACACAACACACTCCCCCTCCCCCCCGTCTGTTAATGACAGCCGGAACCAACAAACACACCCCTTTGTTTGTTTATACTAAAACCAACCGCACCTAATCGGTTTTATAAAAAAAAACCCAAACGGACCCTTGTCGGTCTGACCCGAACCCGACGCAACCCTTGTGGTGACAACATTGTGGCGGGGAGTGGAGGTGCAGTCGATGGGGTAACGATGTGGAAGGTGGTGCTGGCGTAGTGGATGGTGGTGGTGTTGGGGTGGCGGCTGTTGGTGGTTGGAGTGGTGGTGGTGCGGCGCTGTGGAGGGAGAGGAAATAAGCGGGTTGGATAGATCCAGGCTCACGAGAATCATTTTGATGGTTCATCACCGAAACTGTCCGCCGGAAAAAGTTTTCCGAGGACGCGGAGACCTGTTGTGGCCGAATGTTGGCCGGAGAAGATGGCGGTGGCCGGCGGTGACAGGGTGGCCGGCGGTGGGGAGGGTGGAGAGAGGGGAGAGAGAATTATAAATTGTGTGTGTGTATATTTTTGAAGATGAAATGAAATAAAATGTATAAATTTTTATTTATAAATAAAACATCTAAAATGAAGTGGCAAGTTAATAATAGTTGAGGGTTTATTGTGTAACTTTTTCATATACTTTTTGATAAAAGCGGTTCGGGACTCGTTTGAAGGACTTAACGGATGATTCAACTCTTGAAACTTGCGCCATTGTTTTTCCGAATCATTTTTCAGATAAAATTAGTAGTTTACTTGATAAAGTTTCATAAATATTTTAATAACATTTAATAAATATCTGTATTCAGTTTGTAACCGGTTTGCTTGTCCGAAATAAAATTATATTTTCAACTCAGAGGTATATCGCGTTAAATCTCGCAACCTTTTAAAAATTAAAATGATGGCTAATTATTAATATTTTTTATTAATAAATACTGATAATTAAAAACAAATTTAATTGTTTTTTGTGTGTTCCGCGTTGTATATTGTTTCGAAAATTTTTGCGGTGCTGTTTTTAGGCCCTTTTTCGGCTCGTTTCCTCCTTCCAGGTCTCGGCAAAAATGAAAAGTATGTCAAGGGGGGGGGGATGGAATGGTCGTTACACATAGAATTACCTTTAGGGTCCGAAGGCCGGGAAAACTAGATTTAGATGGTTTGTTCTTGTAAGTCAAAGGCCAGACCTAAAAGTCAAAGGGGTAAAATAGTTATCTTAAAAATTCAAAAATTCTCGATGTTACAGGTAACCTACCCTTAAAGAATATCTCGTCCGATAAATTAAATTTGTGTTATCCCTAAGTGTGTCAAAAAAAAAACTTAAGAATTTTACTAAACCATTGAACAAGACGCTGATCAACATTATACAGGCTATAAACGGTGTTTCGACACCTCTTACATAAACCTAAATTTCGCTAGGTTGACCAGATATCCCAATCCATTAGAATAGGATCTTAAGGAAAACTATCGTTTCAAGTTTTATAATTGGTATATGGGGGGAACGCTTTATAAGAAATGCCTCTAATATGAATACACAAAGGAGAATGTGTAGTCGCGTGGTTATGTCTTAAGGCAGAGTCTCGTTTCTGCTATCTGTAATGTTCGATCATTAATAACGGATGAGGCTAAAGGATGTAAGTATCCAACTTATTTAGCAGTACTAAATAGTATCATGGCTTAAATTTGGTGTACTGTTGGTATGCACTGTATAATTCAACTGAATACTATATCGACATGTGATTATCTCGTTTAATGGTGGGAGTTGCATTACCTATTGGATAAAGTTGTACCAGCTGGGAACGCTCCGGGACCCAACAACAGCAACCATAACGACAATAACTATAACAAATGGTGATGGGATGCAGAGGGTGAGGACCCTCCGAGAAACAATATCCCCAGGATAAAGTGCAATAAATGAGAGGAGCTCGCGAGAGAGCTTATGTGATAGACAGCGGATCATGGTACTCAGTCGTTAGTTCGAGGATGACGCAACTCCAATAGTTCAATTGTGTAACAAGTCTGTTAGCTCCACTAACAGTTCGTGATCGCGAGGATTAGTAACGGCAAAAGTAATAACTTAAGAATGAGATAAGGTAGTTCCAAGTGAGGCCTTAAGATTCTGTCGAGTAGCAAGACACGATTGTGTCTCTAGACCCTTTTCAACAGATTCTGGCGATTTTCGAATTTTAGGTTTACAATACTCGTGCATACGGATACATTAAGCCCACTCATTTATAATTCATTCTTTTATTTCATAAAGAAGCGTCCTAATATATGTAAATAATTAATTGATAAGAACTTATGGTTTTCGGTGATTTCTAATTTATTTATTAACTGAAGAGGCGTCCCAATCCTTACAAATACATCAATTATAAATCATACCTACTTAATAATTACCAGTGCAAATACGCTGTACTCTCATAACCTACAAGGTGATGGATGACATTGCGATGCAATGTGTTACACTGAGTATGGGACGAGTGATTTAAAACTCGTCTTTGAAAGCTGGGAGTAAAAACTGCCAGGCGAGATCAACATAGAGTTCAAGATAATTAATGAGTACTCGGTTAGAGTAAACAAGGTAAAGATCTCTATAAACAAATCAGTATAGTGATTACCATATCAATCCTCCTATTACAAGTCCCGCCTATACAAGACTTGCAATACTTAGATTCATACACAATCCCGTGTAAACAGAACTGTGACGGGCTTTGTTAGTATAGCAATTATCATATCAATCCTCATATTACAAGTCCCGCCTATACAAGACTTGTAATACTTAGATTCGTACATAATTTCATGTAAACAAAATTATGACGGTATCCGTGTAATACGATATTATATAAAGTTATGAAGAAAATAATATTCTTAGAGACCATTGTTTAACTTACAATGTCTGATAACGAAGTGAGACTATTGCGCAACTCACAATGTCTAAGAAGTAAAATGACCATTGTATAATTCACAATGTCTAAGAAGCAAAGATGAGACCATTGTATAACTCACAATGTCCAAGAAGCAAGATGAGACCATTGTATAACTCACAATGTCTAAGAAGCAAGATGAGACCATTGTATAACTCACAATGTCTGAGGTATTATTGAGACCATTGTTTAACTCACAATGTCTGAAGAAATGCTCTAGTATTTATATATAT
Source organism: Tanacetum coccineum (assembly GCA_026074375.1). NCBI lineage: Eukaryota > Viridiplantae > Streptophyta > Magnoliopsida > Asterales > Asteraceae > Tanacetum > Tanacetum coccineum. The sequence goes on from BQNB010036319.1 coordinate 24,576, forward strand.
AACTCTTATATAAATAAACGAGCGATATACGCAAAAGATGTAAGCATATATATTACATATATGTATATCACGTAAGCACTTAATGCAACACGTAATGTAAGCACATAAGCAAGTAGCGTGTATGCACTTTGAAAACGTTTGATGTGATGCAATATTTGTGAAAACAGTTATAGTCTAGGGTAAAATATGCAACCTAGTTCTCTATAACCAGTGCTCTGATACCAATCTGTAACACCCCCAAAATTCGTGTCGCAGCGGAATAGTGTGTCCTGGGGCGTTACTTCATAATACACAGCGCTAGATACAAGAGAACGACCTCTAAGTGTCGTTTGAAAAGTAATCTCGTTGATTTAATCAAAATCTGAATTTGATATAACAAAATGTCCCATAATTGCATCACAATGAAAAGCTTGAATGTATAGACTCCAATGCACTTCAAGAAATCCGAGCATATAATTTACCTGAGAAAAACATGCTTAAAAAGGTCAAACAATAAAGTTGTGAGATTCAAAAGATTAGTTTAAAAATGAATGGTAATTCACGTAACATCCAGTACCGATTTAAAAATCCTAGATTTTTTATAAAGAATGCACGACCCATTTTATGTCACCCAAAAGTACCAATCTTATCCCAAAGATTTTATAAAGAATGCATGACAAATTTAATGTCACCAAAAGTACCAATCTTATCCCAAAGATTTTTATAAAGAATGCATGACAAATTTAATGTCACCAAAAGTGTATCCCTGGCACCCCGTGCCTATTGATTTCCTGAAAATAATATATACAAGGTAGGACCGCAAGACTTTTTTTATGATAATGCAAACACAAGAACAACTGCATCTGCATCAATCACAAAACTAGATTACATTTACACTATAGCAACATGACACTGAAGCTCGACAGTCTTGTTCGCAAATAATTGCTACTCTAGCCCGCAATGATGTTTTAACACCGAAAACCTCCCCAAATTCTACATGCTATCGACTTCGTTCTCGGTGGATTAGCTAGTCACACCAAACGGGGAGGTCGGATTCCCGAAATAGGATCTATAAATAACAGTCGCGCTCACCATAATGTAATATCCCAACTACATTCAAAGCAATTGACAGTTCATGATAAAGGGGCTGAACCTTGGGTTATCGCTACTTAGGCATACATGTAAATCCTACTTGCGTCCCAATTTATAAAAACAAAGCATGTGTGTCCATTATAAACAGATGCATATTTTCAATCCCAAAAATATAATATATAACCGTTATCCAAAACGATAAAAGTTAGACTATGTAACTCAAACATCCTTAAAAAACAATCACATGGTTAACAGAAAACAACAGTAAGTAAAGAGTTTTTAGACACAAGCATGTATTCCCCCTCGCGGGTTTATAAACATTCAAAAGATTGAAAAGCGAGGTTATGAACTCACAATGATGATGAAGAACGATTGGCAGATAGGCATCTAATATGCACAATACGAACAGAAGACGAAGCGGCTCGATCAAGAAGTTGCAACTAATCTTAACGGCTAAGTCCCACTAGCCTAGGATAATGTGTTTGGTGGGTTCACTGTGAATGGTTTTAATATCAACGCCACACGTTGATAAAGATTTAGATTTAACGTTGTAATGATTTGGTGGTTGGTTAAATATAAAAATTGAAAAATATACGCAAAGTGTGTAATATATATTCTTTATATATTACTTATGAAAAATAAACCCTTATATAATTCATAAAGACAAACAATCCAAAGATTAATGACAAGTATAATATACCTTGCAGGTATTATATAATAAGTGTGAATAATTAATTAAACCAATTAGTTTGACTCGTTTTTCTGAAACCACCACTTACTTAAATAAATAAAAAGTTCATGTATAAACGTAATCGTACGTTTTAAGATTACCAGTTAAGTTAACAAACAGAGTTTTGTAAAGCCTTATACAACAAATAATAGGTTAAACTTCTAGCTGATGATATAAAAATATAAAATGAATATATTATAAACTTATTTTCGTTTTCCTCGACGAATCGCGTTACAAAAAATAATTGTCCTCATTTGTAACAGGATAGTTTTGTTTCGATGGTCGGATTATGTATAATACCAATTAATGTATCTTTAAAATATAATCTTGTCCCTTTTTATCTCGTTTATAAACAATATGATTTTAGCAAAAATTACATAAATATAGAAAATATATAAATATATATATATATATATATAAATATATATTTCCGATTTAACATTTTCGGTTATATAATGTTTTTCTATAATACGTAAAACATCGAACTCATAAGTTATCCTAAAACAATATAAGTGCAATCAATTGTTTTTTCAATATTTCAAATTGTCCGCGTTTCCCTAGTATCACATATATATATATATATATAATATATATATACATAAATATATATATATACATATAAATACAAAATCGTTAAATCTAATTTAAATCAATTAATAAATATTATATTTATTTAAAGACCGATTAATAACCACCGAATAAATATTTTATCCTCGGTTTTGAAATTATTAAAACCGTATGTTTGTATACATTTGTTGTTTTTGATATATTATAAACCCACGAACCATTATGTCCGTGATCCTGCTATTCCAAGCGCTCCTCTGTTTTTCTGCTAAACCGAACAAACAAGCCCATTTGTTGTCTTCTCTAAACCCACATGCACCCTATGTCGCTTTCTGTCCAACCAAACGTGCCCTAGTCGTTTTTCTATAAAACCAACCGCACCCCTTTCGGCTGTTACGACAGCCAACCAAACACTACCCTAATCTGATGAAACTGCCAAACGTCCCTAATATGTTATAAACCATAAAACAAACACCCCTATTGTTGTTTCATTAACCAAACGCACCCTAACCATCAAATTGTCAAACCCAAAATCAGAGAACCCTTTTAAGTGTTGTATCAACAACCAAATGCACCCTAAATAATTACAACAAACAAACACCCCTTACTGCTACAACCTAAACCAAACGCACCCTTGCATGGTGGCTGACCCGTCCCCAACCCACCCCCCGGTGGCTGTTAGCAACAAACGCATAAGAGAAAACCCTTTGTTTCTATAAACGAAACCAAACGCACCCGGCTGTGAACCACAACAACCCGACACGAACACCCACCCCTCCCCCGCTCGCTGTATAATGACACCGAAACCAACAAACACGCCCCTTTTGTTATACTAGAACCAAACCACCCTAATCGGTTTTAAAAATAAAACCAAACACCCTTTGTCGGGTCTGACCCGATCCCGACGCACACAATCAATGAAAACCCTTTGTGGTGTACAACATTGGTGGCGGGGATGGTGGTGCGAGGTCGATGGGGTAACGATGGTGGAGGTGGTGCTTGGCGTAAAGTGATGGTTGTGAGTTTGGTGTGCGGCAAGTGGTGGGTGGAGTGGTGTTGGTCGGTGCGTGCGCGAGGGAGTGTAGAGTAGAAATAGCGGGTTGGATAATCGCTCATGAGAATCATTTTTGGGGTTCACCGGGAAAACTCCGCCTGAAAAGTTTCGGCAGCGTCGCGACGTGGTGGTGGGGCCCGGAATGTTGGTCGGAGAAGATGGCGGTGCCGTCGGTGACATGGTGGGACCGGCTTGGTGAGTGTGTGATAGAGGGGGAGAGAGAATTATAAATTGTGTGTGTGTATATTTTGAGATGAAATGAAATAAAATGTATAAATTTTTATTTATATATAAAAATTATAAAATGAAGTGGCAAGTTAATAATAGTTGAGGGTTTATTGTGTAACTTTTTCATATACTTTTTGATAAAAGCGGTTCGGGACTCGTTTGAAGGACTTAACGGATGATTCAACTCTTGAAACTTGCGCCATTGTTTTCCGAATCATTTTTTTGATAAAAATTAGTATTTTCATGATAATTTTGTAAAATATTTGTATAACATTTATAAAAAAATCAGTATTCATTTGGTGACCGGTTTCGTCTTGTCCGAAATAAAATTAGATTTCAACTCGAGTATTCGCGTTATCCGCAACGCTTTTAATTAAAATGATGGCTAATTTATTTAATATTTTTATTAAATAAATACTGATAATTAAAAACAAATTTAATTGTTTTTGTGTGTCCGCGTTGTATATTGTTCGAAAAATGTTTGCGGTGCTGTTTTAGCCCTTTTCGGCTCGTTTCCAGGTCTCGGGCAAAACTGAAAAGTTGTCAGGAATGTCGTTTCACATAGAATTACTTTAGGGTCCGAGCCGTGAAAACGTGATTTAGATGGTTGTTCTTGTAAGTCAAGCCAGACCTAAAAGTCAAAGGGGTAAAATAGTTATCTTAAAAATTCGAAAATTCTCGGATGTTACACTCGAGCTGGGTACTCGAGGAGTGGAGTAGGGCGAAGAGGTGCTTCATGACCGAACCACTATAAATCACCGTGTTAGGTTTGCATTTTCTTTTACCTTTCGCATTACATTTTTATTTACTTTATCGTCTTACATTTATATTTGCATTATGTCTATATGTGTGTGAATTATTGCTTATATTGTTTGGATGATAATTGTGTCATGGATAGAAGTTGATATAGTGATTGTGTTTATATTGTTATGACATACTCTAGTGGATATAAATGTATTATTCACACTTTTCATATTGCGTCTAACTTGATCGGTAATTTGATACGAAACATTTTAAGTTTTTAAATGGAAAACGTATTCACCCCCCCCCCTCTCTACGATTTCCACAATTGGTATCAGGAGCCACGTCACTCTAATTTTTAAAACAAATAGTTTTAAAAATTGAGTACGATCCATGTATCAAATTATCCATGTTGCTTAACTTGTATTAGTTTTGTTGTTAAATACACTTAGTATACTAGCTTGAGGTAAAAATGATGCTTAAAATAAGTGTTATATGTTCGGACAATTCAGTAAGTTCTAGGACACCAAATGGTTTGTAAAAAAATAAGAAATCTAAAATGTCAGATGGGCGCTTTCCTTAAGTATACTAGCGGGCCCCCTTAGCTCCTGGTCGGAGACCCCCTTAATCATGAGGGGGCAACCCGTGTCTATTTCGGCGATTTCAGAAACTTTAAAAATTCGTATAAAATCAACCGTAAGTCCATAGAAAGTGTTATATGTTCGGTATCAAGTTCAGAAAGTTGTATACCTTTTTGCAAAGTCAGTAAACAATTTTGTACAAAAAATAATTAAAAAATGGCAAATTTGAGTGTTAGATGGCCCCTTAAAGTGTATGGCCGGCCCCTTTATATTTAAGGGGACCACCTGTCTGATTCGGCAGTTTTTCAAAAACTTTGAAAATTCATATAAAATCAACCGTAAGTCCGTAGAAGTCGTGCCACCAGCCATTTCGAAGATAATTGAGTCTAATTTCATATGAAAATACTTCCAAGTATTTATTTCAAACTTAAGTTAGTCAGAAAGGCAAAATACTACTTACTATCCAAAATGTTGAGTCTCGTTTTAACGTAATATTTGTATTTTATCTTTTCCTTTCGTGTCGGACATTTCTAGTCGGTATATCTTTGAAAAATGGTGTAATTAACCTTTCAAAAATATTAAAATTGCTTAATTTTTAAAATGGGGAGGAAACTAATTTGTTTTCAAATAAAACTGAGCTATGTATATATTGTTGTATCTAATACACAAAACGACGACAAGCTTTTTTTGTGTTATGCTATATGATTATGTGCATTTCCTTATGTCTTAAGTTTGTTATTAGAAATTATTAAATGATTGTTGCCATTTGTAATTAAGCTAATTGAATGTCTAAGCACATGTGCCATATACACTATTTGTTTGTAGCTAATTTTTCAAATTATGCATAACTAGAACTTATGCTAGATTTCTTGCATTAAGATTGTGAAATTGTTATTGCACTACATATAGGCATAGATCATTTAATTTACAAATGTTACATAAACATCTTATAAATCTTTTCGAGTATGGGAATATACTTAGGAATAAGAGTTCAATAACGTGTCAAGTATATTATTAAATGTGTTAAAACTAGTCACCTAAATATTTCTAACGATTTAATCTATTTTCAACAACACGTTTAAATATTTTCAACAACTTGCTTTGTTTGACCTTGGGTTGGTTAAACAAAAGAAAAGATTGTATTAATACATTAGTAATTAAGAAAAAGAAAATGCTTGTGCTTGCATGATTCTAACATACACACATAGTTATATTTTTTTAACATATATTATTTTACAAAAGATGTGTGTTGTATAAAAATGGTTAGAAAACTTATTTATCTACTCACAAAATGTCAAAAACTATGTATATTATACATAACAACAGATAGTTTTTCGCACAAGTAAAATTTACGACAATCTTGGAATAAGAAATTAACTTATCATTATTCATCAACCTTACTTTATAACTAATCTTGGGATTAATGGAACACACTATTTTAATATTTATCTATTTTCTTTTAAATAAGTGTTCGTGAGGGTCAAGAAAGATTTCGAGAATATATCAATTCATTATTCAAATTATGATTGATATCTTTATTGAATCAAACTGATAAGTATTCATGTATGGACATGAAATTGGATTCTTATTTGTTTAGTTTCAAGATTATATCAAAATATAACAAAAGATATCATCTTGGATCTACATAACTCAATCACACTTGATTGATATGAAAATAATTACATCCTTTTCTAGATGAAAAGAATATGCATCAGATCATAACTCACACTTGTGTTGATGATGCCATATTGAGTCTACTTGTCCAATGGTTGTGTTCCAAATATTATACTAATATGTTTAATACATGCATAAAATACACAATGAATTAGGATTGACGACTTGGATGTTTCGTCCGAAATATTCAAGCAATTTACATTGCAATGCAATTGGTAAATGTGTCATTTCCGAAAAACCAAACACGAGCAAACTAACAACATATGTAAACTTTGCTCATACAACATAAAAGCACAACTCAAAGCTAAAATTCACTTTTAACTAAATTCTCAAATAAGAATAATATTCTTGTTTATTCACCTAGGATAACATGATGTTTGGGAAACATTATGTTTAATGATTTTATGGACTTATCGTATTAAACAATTGATAAAGGATAATATATATCCTATGCATTATATTTTCTTCGTAGCATAAATGGTTGTATTACAAGAAAATACACTACATATAATTTGAAAAATATAAGTTATTAAAATTGAAAAATAACCTATCAAAATATGTGTCAATGCATAAACAAGTAAAAATACATTTATTCAAATACTTATTTAATTATAATATATAACATTGATAAGAATAATAATTTTAGAAAAGAATATTTGTTTAAAAAAATATGTCTCTTTTCAATTATTTATCATTAAAGAATCACAAACTCAATTAAGATCAGTAATATTGATGAGATTTATTTCACAAAACATGAAATGGAGAATTCTTAAAACACTCTCAATATAACATATTTGTCATTGTCACAAATAAGCACATCTCTTGGCTTTTGAAAAACCAAACAACCTATAGATCTTGAACAAAAGATTAAAACATCTTGTTTACGCTTATCTTAGAATTCCACACATCTTGATTAGGATTATGCGAACCGGAATTAATGTATGTTAGTTGAGTCATGTTAGACCCTCTTTGAAAAGATAATACAAATTTTATCTTTGCTACACTTGATTAGGCAAATATAAGAACTTTATTTGGTCTAACATGAGAATGACTACTAGAGAATCTATTGCACTAGAATTTCAATTTGACCTAACAGTTGAATTGCTTCCAAGAGTGAAGTTGGGTTCGGTGTATAATCCATAAAAATGGTCATGTTTAGACTAAATTGAGCACCACTAGTGATAGTCTCATATTTATTTTCTAATTTGATTAAATGGCTCTTTCTAAATATGCTTAATGATAGTCTACATCGATAGACTTTTTATCTTATTAGGAGTACACACTAAGCACGTAGAAATTAGGCTTTTCCTTAGTCAATCTAGACACAATGCACCTCACATATGTGCTTTAATGTTTCAAGATGATTACTTGTTCCCATGTAATGCAATTATATGTCTTCATGATCTTGATGCTCAATGTTTAATTGCTTAGATATTAAATGCATGTCCACTATAAAGACATTTGTCTTCTAGCAATTTAGATACAATATTTCTTAGTTTATCTAAATGACACATGATCCTAAATGCTAAATGCTAACATGTTTTACATGCGATTACATTTAAAATTATCATGTTTTGTATGTATTATTTTACATGACTTACGTGTTAATTATACACCTACACTATATTAACTTAATATATGACAATTAACGTTTAAATGCCATAGAGTCTTACACATTAATCTCGTTGATTATTGTGTCGATGCATGCTTAGATAAACTTATATGCCTATATCTATATGTATTATGCATCTAGGTATATATTTTCTCAAACTAGAATATTGTTCTTCGCGTCCGTGTCACAAATCTAAAAAGTCAAAAGAGTCGTAAAATGGTCTTATATCTCCTAGAGTCTTCACCCACATATTTCCTTAATCATTGTCTCGCCTTATTCCAAATAATCCACTCTTTCGTCAAGGAAAAGTTAGATACATATCTAACACTCATCCAAGTAGGCTTGACAACTTAAATATTTCATCTGAAATATTCAAGTATCTTTAACTTGCGATCGCAAACGTTAAAGGTCATATTTGAAAATTCATATTCAAGCCTTTTAACAACATATGTTAAAATGATCTTCCTAAAGCTAAAAGCTTACATCAACCCTCGTGTGACAAAGGTCTTACGAGTTTCTACATAAGTGATTCGTAGCCTCTTTAACAAATTTCTTCGGAAGATAACATCGCTGGCATCCTCACCAAACCACTCAAACGTAAACCTTTTTAAGTCTAGGTCTAGGAATGATGAAACAAATATCATAAACGATAAATCTTGACAACTTGATCATTTCATCCGAAATGTTTAAGCATTTTTAATTCGCGAAATGCAAATTAAAATGTCACTCATTGTTCATGTCTAAGTTGTTTCACAAAAATCTTAATCATGCCTCTATATTATATAGATGGTTAACATCTTCCGTCCACATTTCCGCTACCACCTTTAAGACAACCTCGTACCTTGTCGTGTGATTGTTCTATGAACATTCACAATACTCGAGAAGAGCTACATAACTTCGTGGATGAAGTTCATCGTATGCTAACCGTCATCCGTCATGACATTGTCAAGCTCATCGCTTCCTTCTTTATTTTTCTTCATTTATTCTTTTATTCTAGAATTTATGTCCGGATGAGAACGAATTAAAAGGGAAGGGAAAACACACCTGTTCACATTTATCCTTTAATCAAATACTCTCAAGAACTCACATATGTGATTCTTATTCACTTGAAACCAACAATATAAAACGGAGTCATCCTTACCACAACCAATCATGAGTCATCTACCTAGTCATCTTCACAAGAAGATTCACCATGTAACCATTCCCCACAAGTGAATTTCACAATGAAATGCGTCTTATCTTCATTTCTCGACACTCATAAGCATGTGTGCCTATGTTGTTGAAAGTTAAGTGAATTTCATAATGAAATGCATCTCATCCTCATATCCTGACACTGATAAGCATGTGTGCCTATGTTGTCAAAAGTCAAGTGAATTTCGTAATGAAATGCGTCTTATCATCTAATCATTTCCACTTTCTAGAAAGTGAAGAACACAAAGAAGATATTCAATCTTCAAGTGTTGTTGAGTGATCACACTATCGTGTCGTTCATTTTTCTTTCACCATGAAAGAACTACTACCTCATTTCACATGTTCACCTTTGTTCGTCAACATTAACAACCAACAAAACACCCAACAAACCTATAGTAACACCTTCCCTTTCTATTCACGCTCATCCTTCTTCGTTTATGTTCCCTCCTCAAATCATCCTTATCATCAACATTTAGTTTGATCTAAAGTCTTACGATAATGTTTATCCTTAAACACTCCAAACATGAAAAGCATACATATTGCTTAACAAAGAAACCTTAAGGATTTAAGAATCTCTCAATACAACCCTTAGTCTATTCAAATCCATATCATCATCTTGGTTAGATGACGATACCATAAGGAACATGTCAATCAAAATATGTTCATGATCCTTATCTAAATGACATCTTGGAAGATGTCATTCTCATAATAATAGTGTGTCAATCAATAAACAAATTTTGTTCTCGTTTATTAAAGTCGGTATTATACCAAAGGGTGTTGGTCAAGTCTTAGTCCTTAAGCATGTGCTGGTCAAACTTTATCATTGGATCCTAAATATTCTCATGTCTTAAGTATATGTCGTGTGTCTAGGTTTTAATTTCTCTTTTAAAATGTCATAGTTTAGAGTGCATATATCTAAGATATGTATGTCTTGCACCCCGTTAGTGTATTGCTATATATATGTATTTATCATCGTTATTATATATATTTGCACTTTTCTACAAAAAAAAATTCTTTTGTAGCACACTTCTGAAGCTTGGTGCCCCAAACAAGGGGAAGCATACACCGAGGGGGAGTTACAACCGTTATGACATCTACACATTTCTTGATATGTGTATTCCACCCCTATAATATTGCTCTTATATATATCTTCTTGCACGAAACTAACCCTTGATGTAGGTTAAGAATTTGCAATAAATTTTATCCATAGATCCGCTAGAGTCAATATACAATGGGATGCAAGTGTCATAGGAGTGAAATGAGCTTAAGGGTAGCAAGGCTTCACTTGGGATGATGAAAGCTCGCCTGTTTGGTTCAACGATTGAAGTTTAGTAATAGTCTCATCTAATGGAATGAATGGCTCGGAGTGTCCACCTTTTTGTTTTGACAAAAAGGGGAGAAGAAGTGTAAACAAGTAAGTTATACATTTTACTATGAGTTATAGTTTACATATTTTGTCATCATCAAAAAGGGGGAGATTGTTGGTAGAAATATTACGATATTTAATCTATACATTCTCTTCATGTTTTGGTGATGAAAAACATGTAACTTATAACACATAACGTAAAGTGCTAAAGTTACATGTGATCACAAATCATCAAGTCATTGATACGACAACATCTCTCGACGTCTCAAGTCTGCTTCAACAAAGTTTGCACCCGACGTAAATCACTTATGGTATGAATAAAAAATGTTTAATTTATTTTATGATCAAAGGAATATTTTTTATTTAACCTAATACTTTTTATAAAAATGCCACAAACATTTCTATATCTTTTACAAAAAAAATTTAGATTTAAAAGAAATGTTTTATTCAAATAAATATTTTGAATTCAAACTTTCTACCAAAAAACGGCTAGAAATGTTCCAAAAAACATCTCCCCTAGAAAAGATAAAAAAGAAGCGTCTGGGCTAGGCGGCCCCTTTAATTATAAGGGGAGGCCCTCTTAATTTTAAGGGGACCGACACCCTAATTAAGGGGACCACACAGACAAAAAGTCAGCTCAGCTGGCATATAAATACTGGACTATTCCCCACTGTTTTTTTCACCTTTTGCACACACTTTCTTTCTGTTCTAAATCAGTTTATACTCTCATTTCAATCCTTTGGTCATTTAATCTTAAGAATTTATTTTCAAGTGATTTAAGCTTATTCCTCCAAGTGCAAGAGAACAACTCTCGTTATCATTAAGATACGAAGTTATGTAGTTTAGTTAGTGCATTTATGACATGTCTTACATTCACAATGTATAGATCGAGTCCATGTATTCCAAACTTGTGTAATAGTTAGATCGTGGTGATCATGGTGTGTATAGTTGTTAGATCGAGGTGATCTTAGTAAGTATAGTTAGAGATTGGTGTGTATCGTAGTATGTGTCTAGTGAAGTGAAGTTTTAAAAGTGAAATAAGTCGTGAACGTTGAAGTAAAGTCGTGAAGTGAAGTGAAGTAAATTGTGTGGTGAAGAAGAAGTTGAATTATTGTGAAGTAGTTGGTTATTTGTGATAGATTGGTTCTAGCAAGGATAAAACTCACATTTGGCTTAGTCTCGGAAATTCGTTGTAATCTTATTGAGTTCGGTTTTCCTGCATCCTAAAGGGAGCTTTGATGGACTAGTGAAGTACTCTCGAGTTTGGGTACTACGCGGAGTGGAGTATGGGAGAAGAGGAGCTTCGTGACCCTGAGGACCACAATAAATCATCGCGTACACCGGTTTGCATTTCTTTTACCTTTTGCTTTACTTCCTATTATTACCTTAACAGCCTTACATTAATACTTGCATAGATCTATATGTGTATTGATTGTTGCTTATATGTTTGGAAAATGAGAATGTGTCATAGATAAGAATTGACATTATGATGTGAGTGTAATATATGCGATGACATGATTACTAATTGGAAATAAGAGATGAATTATTCACACTCATCATATTGCATCTAACTTGATGAATAATTTGATACGAAACGTTTTAAGTTTTTTAATGGAAACGTATTCACCTCCCTTTACATTTCCACAAAAAGAGATTCACTTACAAACTCAAGACTCTCTCTTAATACTCGGTTAGACCGTAACCATTTTACGCATAATAGGTCAACCGAAGTCAACTTTTCAACTCTTTCACTAAGAAACTGACAAAATCGAAAGACTCCGATATCAAATCACAATATTTTATAATACTTGACACAGGAAAAGTTTACTGGTTATCACAGTCTAACCCCCTTAAAGGAATTTTGCCGCCAAAATTCAACTCAAACTCTTAATCACATTCCATTCCTCAGCTCAACACACTAGTCCTTTATCAATCTGGTCTCCTTGAGTGGGGTTTCTTTTGATTCCCCTAAAGACCTAGTTCAAACATCTATCTCTTACACTTTCTCATGATCTATTTAGATCTTGTCTCACACAACATGATACTCTTTCTTACTATCTCCACAACTTAATAGTTCTTCCTTAACCTCTAGGTTACACGGCTTTGGTCGGGTGACTGGCTATAATCCAGACCTCGACATAACAACAAAACTCTAACACTTTTGACATCGTCAAAATTTCTCACTGGTTCTAACCTGTGTGATCAATACTACAAGGGTATATGCCTCACACATCATAGCTTACGTTCTACTCATGCAAGTCAGTCTATGGTTCACTTACCATCATTTACTCAAACTCTCCCAAGTAAACCCTACTTGGTTAAAACTTAAGGCTCCACCTTTCTAGGAAGGCCAAGACATCACTCTAAATTTCACCATTTCATAGAAAGAAAGTGGTTGGATTTCAAGTTAATTCACAACAACTTTATCAAGTCCCCTGTGACTTCACGGTGTTCCTCTCAACTACTTAACCTTCTAGCGTAACAGTAAAATTGGATAACTTAGATATGTTTCAAGTTGACGAATGACACATGGTAACCGTGCTTGCAAGCATTGGGCATACCTATCTATCCAAGATAAAACAAGGTTACTACCCTTCATTACTCTTTCAAAATTTCTGTACAAATCATCCTTTTACCATAATAACTATGAGTTCTACATGAGTCAACTACCGACTGATATAATCAGTTCACAACTATTGCAAATCGACTACCTACTTAGATTCGACACTAACTGATGCTACTCAGTTTATTAATATACACACATCCAAACCAATCTCATACCATCGATGGCTCTTTATGGCCCTCTCCTGCTCTAAAGCAGCAATACGGCCTCTCATCTCCTAAAGCTCACGCTGCATACCAGCCTGCTGCACTAACATGTCATGAATCAATCTATGGTCATCATACCTATCCCGTGACGTATCTGCTAACCCGGTATCAACATGCCCTGCCCACGCCTCTAATGTCAGCACATGCCTCTACAAAGCTCTAAACGTCACGGTAGTCCTCTCCTGCTCGCACTCTAAACTCTTGAACCTGTACCTCTGTGAGAAGATTTCGTCTCTAACCACTCCTGACCTAGTGTACAACTCTCTCACATCCCTATCAATATTCGCAAACAGAGTAGGTGGTAGCGCGTCTAAACCCTAAGTGTGATCATGGAGTATGCTCCTATGAAGCTCTAACTGTGCACCCACCTCTAAAAACCGGTCCTCATCAACAGAGATGGTGGTGGTCGAGGTAGCCACTGGTGAAGCTATAGGTGACGTAACTACAAGGGATGACAGTGAAACAGGAAAAGAACCAGACGACCACTCAAGAGATAGCAGTGTCTGAACAGGTGCAACTGGTTGATAAACCGAAATATCAGTGTAGACTCTATCATCCTCAGGATCTACCTATGTGGTGAGTGTGGGCTGTCTAAATGTGGATACCCTATCTGCTCCCGGCTGCTCTGGCATAGACCTAGAGCTCTGACCTACCTCATATGTACTAGGTGCTATATTCTTAATAGGCTCAAGGGCACGACGCTAAGCCGCCCCGTATCCAAGACCTAAAGGCTCGCTCGCGGATGTATCCACAACTAGAACTGCCTGCTGCTGACCCTCAGGTGTAGCCTCCTCCTCCTCTAAACCAAGTCCCTCATCATCTAAGCCACGATCCTCATCATCTAAACCACAATCCTCATCATCTAAACTACGATCCTCATAATCTAAACTATGATCCTCATCATCTAACCTCTCTCTCTCATCATCCGCATCCAAACTCTCATCCTCCCCATCCTCATCAGTATCCTTATCTCCTATCTCGTCTCCCTCAGTATCAGTATCTAATATAAGCTCAGATGTACCTCTATACCTCTTCCGTATTGGAAGAGCCAGAGACGATGATGATGATGGTGTCTCATAAGAGGATCTATACCTCTTACGGAAAGCTAAATCTAACAAAGCCATCGCCTTTGTCATGCTAGCCGAAAGACTAGGAGACATGGCGGGCTGAGCACGCACTGTCATACGTGTTGTCCTATGGTGAAATAAAGCATAGGTAGGTGTAGGAGTTGGTGAAACATAACTAAGTGGATGATCGGGTGACCATGATGTAGTGGAATCTAAAGAAGCTCATGAATGGGATGGATCAGTCCTAGTACCTGACGGTTCAAAAGCCTTAAACTCCTCACCCATAAGGGGTACTCTAGAACCTACTGACTGCAACTCCTCTACATCTGAGGGAGCTTCCTCTAGGTTTGACTCAGTATCTGTATCAACTAACTGTGCCTGACTAACCGCTACATAGGGATCATCAGGTAAAGGAATGGGCACTCGGGAGCTCTAAGCTTCGTCAGCCTGGGTGATAGACTCCGAATCAACATAAGCTGGGGTAGACATGACATGTGATAACATGGTAAAAGGGTATAAGTATCTTTGTAAAATATCATTACTCAAATTACCAGCATCACAATGCCTTACATATATATAATCAACATAACATTTGAAATTAGGTGTTCGTAACCGTATATACGTATATATATATATATATATATATATATATATATATATATATATATATATATATATATATATATATATATAACAAGTATACCTAAGAGGCACGAACGGCAAACAAGAACCATTATGGTTCTACACAGAATAAGCACTTCAGGGCATTATACCATACCCTAACATATCCACTAAGGGCACACCCTTAATCAACATCGCTATCAATCAATCATACCAACCAAGGCTCTCAAGGCATTATGCACTACACAACATAACTACCCAATACGCATCCTCAACTAATGTCACTACCCGCGACACATCTACCTAGGCTTTCAAGGCATCATGCAATATAATCAAGGCATCATGGCAAGCACTAGGCAATCAACAACACTTTAAATCCTAACACTCGCAAGTGTTCTCATATCACATCACTACACCAAAGTACGCATTACCTAATACGTGCACTCAAGGTTAACTCATTTTTAGGTGGTCTTACCATTCACACATCCCTCCCTTCCTCCAACATAGCTTAAGAAAACTACCCCATCATTTCATAGTCCTTTGTAAATTAAGCATAGTTGATCAGGTTATGCGTAATTTAGGAGATACCATGAATTGCTTGGGCTAATTGACTTTCACCATTTTTGAGGTTTTACGAAAACTCTAGTTTGGTTATAGTTGCATTTTTACAAAATTTCCTTTTTATAAAAACCAACATTCTCAATAACTTGGCTCTGATTACCGATCTGTCACACCCCATCAGCGGCCAAAACATGGGAATGCAACACAATGATTCACATTGCGCAAGATACAAGATCATACCGTACATTATTACAAAAGTTTATTTATAAAAGTTTACAATTTAACAACCTTGGAAAAAGTCAAACAGTTGTCTTTCAATAAACTCCCAAATGTACTCATCCTTTGGTCCCAATCACTCCCCAATTACCTTTGTAACAACACAAATAAAAATGACTCTCAAAAACCTCAACAATAAAGTTGGTAAGCTCGTAGGTTTGACCTTAAACCAAAATCTGTTCCAATATCTCAAAACAGTGGACAATAGTGCAATATGACAGTGAATATATGCAAACAACCCATAAATTAGCATCCCCGCTAATCATGTAACACGACCTAGAATTCCCGCTTATCGATCATCATGCCTTAGCATCCCCGCTTGTCATGAAAACAACATATACCAATGCTCTTGGAGTCGCAACTTTGATATGTTACTTACGCACCTAAAGGGCCTACCAGCTGGAGCACTATATTAGGGCAGGACCACACTAGACATGGTAATTCCTTGCCAATCACCCTTGTCATGCCAAACACAATATACAAGTAAAATCACAACCCTTGACATGCCAAACATAGTACATGCAAGTAAAATTACATAACATATATTCACATATATATCATAAGTGCATAATTGTCCTAAAAACAAAACCACATTTTGCATAGTTCAATAGAAAACAGTTCAAAACACATTTGAGTATCATTTTCTCCCAACAGAAAAATAGTAGAAAAATGGGGCTACGAGAACTCACCTCAACAGATGAATATAACCGCACAGATAACCTCTACTCAACAAACCAAACAATCTCTATAACGTACCAACTAGCCTCTATAACGCACAACGGTACCCGACAACGACCTAACATTAATTTTTCACCTCATAAATATTTGTACAAAGTTATCTTATTGTACAAGCGTTCGTCTTTTACTCACATAAAATCCTCATTCTTTTACAAAATCCTTATCCTTATTTCCAAACTCTTACTCTTGTTATAAAACCTTTATCCTCATTCCAAAACCTTTATCCAAACACATGGTTGTGAGGTAAGTACGCAAAAAGATTTAATGCACTTGGGCTAGTGAAACATCAACACAAACTACTCAAAACATACCTAAATTAACTTAAAACAAACCAACTGACCAAACAGTCCAAGAGAATCCAACGAGAAGTAAGCAGAAGTTCAAAGATCGAAATTAAACGAATAGATATTTTGAAACGTTAAGGTACATATATATATATATATATATATATATATATATATATATATATATATAATAATAATAATAATAACAAAATAATAATATTTTATTATTTCCATCTCTTTATCGAGCTTAACGGGGTAAGTACAAAATCTTTGTCATCTTTGGATGTCCATGTTCAATCGTTTACCCGTAACTCTTAATATTTACAAAATCACCCATTTTTGTGTCCTTTAGTCGAGTTGACATAAAATAATTATTCCACTAATTTCAAAAAATTCTAACAAATTACCAAAAAGTTCATACTTTTAACGCATTTATCCAAACGTGACCAAAAATTGTCCATTTTAAGTCATTTTCCACTCCCGTAACTATTATAATCCATTCATTCATTTTAGAATTCCATTTATCAAATTTTCCTTTGTTGGGCCCGAAAGCCAAATGTTAGTCCTTTAACTTTTATAAGTCCATTTTGCTACTTTTGAAATCCAATTTTGAGTCCAAAAATCCATTATTCACATATTTAAGCCCAACCCAAAACCAAAGTCCAAGTAATATAAAAGTCCAAATTTTAAACTGAAGCCAATATGCCACATTAAATGGGCCAAAACCCAATAATTTATTTAGCCACAATGTAAGTCAAAACCAATTAAACCATAAGTCTAATATATAAGCCGACACCCATTAAACCATAAACCCAATATATAAGCCAAAACCCATTGAACCATAAACCCAATATATAAGCCGAAAAATAACTATAGCTCAAATTATATAAGTTGAACTTGAATAAACTTAAATAAGCTGAAATCAAAATAAGCTATAAGCTCAAATAAGCTAATAAGCCGAAATATATGCCGAAACTACAACAAGACATAAGCTCGAACCAATAAGCCACAAACCGAATAAGCCTCAACCAAAACCACAAATGGGCCGAGAGCTATGACGAGTCCAAAACGCAACCCGGTTAGCGCCAAGCCCAAACCAAAAAAATGCAAAACCAAATAAGCCATTACTAGCTTATTTTTAAGCAACCTTTCAAAATAAGCCTCAAAAAAGCCCTTGACTAAAAATAAAATTTACCACCACAACCATAATCTAAAAATGACCATTCCTTTTTGTTGTACCCGACGCAAGCAAACACCTCCTTTTATCATTCATTTCATTTTAAAATTTTGATTTTCACGACGATCAACTTGTACAACTAACATTAAGACACTATAAGAACCATAAAAGTACAACTTAAAACAAAACTTACAATCTTGATGTTCTTGGTTCGGTTTTTGACGCTAAGAAATAAACCCAAAGCGTTTTCTACAACCCGTAACTATCTAACACCAACCCACTATTGATTATTAACCCATGTTCTTGCTAAATCTTAAAATAAATTGTGTTTTCTTGTTCTTTGGGTGCTCGTCCGATTTAGAGAGAAATAGGGGAGAGATAAATTTTTTGTTTGATTTTAAAATGGTGTCAAATGCATGTTTTAGATTAGGACAAGTTATACATGTACCATTCTAGGACCAAAGGTGCTAAAAAGTTCCATCTTGTTCCCTCTTGTCTCATTTAACCGGCTAGAGCATCCTAAGTGGCTCGGGATGTCTCGTTTTTATGTCGACTCTAAAAACTCAAATCTCGCTAAATTAAAATGTTACTCAGGTTTAGTTAGTATTTTTATTGGGTTTAAAATCACTTTTCCATTAACCTAGGTTATTTACACGACACTCTTTCAATTTAAATTCCTTTAAAAATTCATTTAAAACGTTATCGGTCACGTCAGGACCAAAAACACGAATTTTTGTTTAAACTCAACCGGACCTTTCCCATCAATTTAAAAGTGTTTCATCCTTCAAAAATATTACTTAACACTTTTGACTTGCTATAAGTTTTCACTTTAACGACCGTTACAGTCTTTTACCGAATTTTTACGAAAACGCCCATTTTCTGATATCTTTAACTCACATCTCCACGATTCACGTATTTAGACCACGTTATTTTAAATTATGAATTTACTTGAACAATACATTCATTAAACGCTCTTCCAAAGCTACTTAGACCCATTCTTAATTTAACTGCCGTGCTGGTACGCGTTGCATGATGATTTTCGCTAAACATAGGAAGACTTCCTGGAAAGCATTGAAAATCTCAAAACCACTCCGTAACAGAAAAATGAATCAAAAGAGATTCACTTATGAACTCAAGACACTCTCTCTCAATACCCAGTTAAACCGTAACTGTTTTACGCATAATAGGTCAACCGAAGTTAACTTTTTAGATCTTTCACCAAGAAACTGACAAAATCGAAAGACTTAGATATAAAATCACAATATTGTATAATACTTAACCCATGAAAACTTTATCAGTTATCACAGAATGAGAGGTCTTTCTTTTCTTTGCACTGTGACCAATAGTCACCACATGAGTTGTTGAAGTAGAGGTGATGTGTTGTCGTGTAGGGTCAATTATTTAATTATCAAGTTTTAAATTTATATTCAGCCGACAAACCTAAAACAACACTTTAACTAGCAGTGTACCCGGTCAAGATGGAGTTCGCGGTAAGTAGGGTGTCGAACACTAAGAGTGGAACATTATTCCTATATTTTATTAGTATTTTAATAGGTGTATTTACTGGTTAAACCTATGTTATATACGTTGTCTAATGATATGAGGGTTTTCAGCCTGAGAGACTAGCACATGTTTGGTGGAAACAAATATCAATTCAATACACTATAGACACAAAAGAAGAAAATTAGAAGATAGAAAAGCGGTACAAGACAAATGGTAGAAAACTGTATTAGCCATATTAAATCCAGTTAAATGTCAGTTTGTTTGTTTTAGTGCAACAATTTACTTATCTCGAAGTAACATATCATTCTTAAGACTTAGGCGGGACATCATCCTAAGACCTAGACATGATTAATCCTGTCATAATTAGCTCATCCGCATAAAGCATCCTTTAGTTTAATTATAATCTATCTTAGGGAATCAAAGCAGTGGTGATCCTGTTAAAACCCTAGCCTAACGAGACTTTACCTACTTCTTGTTTGATGATGTTTCATATACTGGTAGTCCACTATTCCAATCTTTATCAGTTAATTAAGAGCATGATTGCTGAAACATAAATGGGTCACCTACCAGTCCAACTAAGCCTATAATTTAAAGACAAAGACAAAACATTATTTGTGATCCTATTGGTCCAGTAATATTAATTGAACATAAATGGGTCACCTACCAGTCCAACTAATTAAATGATTAAGAGAGTAAAAATTACACCATTGTAAGTATACAAGCGTAATCAAATAATAAAAATTGAACGATTAAGAGAGTAAAAATTACACGATGTCTTCTATGGATTCGTGATCAATGCTTGACCTTGGTGGTTGATCTTCTCTTCTGAAATTCATGTTTAATGAGTATGGTATAAAGAATATGATATTGCATAATGCTCATTTTTTAGTCTTCTATTTATAGTGTCTGAAAAAGACTCGGTACGCCGTATCTGGCAAGGTTGATACAGCGTATTAGGTTGGATTCCTTGGAGTACGCGCTACGTTTGTAATCAATTAGTGATATCATTCTCAATTTACTTGATTTACTGTATCTTATAACAGTTATAAGTACCATAAGTACCACACTAACAAGGCAGTTATATCATACATACACAGCCGTAACGACGGAATAGACATATACGATCCGATCACATCCCCGTTCATGTTTAACCAGCTGTTAGGATGAAGAATGATATAGGGTAGGGAGTGATATTCGTCAAAAACCCCTCTTGATATATATATATATATATATATATATATATATATATATATATATATATATATATATACACATATATATATATATAATAAAATACATATACATAAGCAAAGTATCATACAAATTATTCTTAGGAAAGAATAATGAGTAGTCAACACGGGTATCGTTCTCCTCGGTGAGAGGTAAATGGAAATTCACGTTCTTGTCGCGAATCGAGCTTGATTGTCATTAAAGTTTTGGATTTGAATTCTAAATCTAATAACACAAAGGAGAAAGCAAATTAAGGCACGCTAAACTAGAAATTAAAACAATTTAAAAACCTGACGACATATAAAAGTAATTAAAAAAACTAATTAATACCTAAAATAACTAACTTAATTAACTAAATATGAAAAATTTAAATTCTAAAAACTCAAATTGCAAATTTATAAGCTAAAATGACTTAAACTAATTTTTAAAAATAGAAAAATATTTTTTTTGTATTTTAAAACTAATTAAAACTATTTTTTAAAACTAAATTATACTAAAAATTGAATTAAAAATACTAAACTTAATTATAAAAATTTGATAAAATTCTTAAAAATACTAGATACTATTACTAAGATTTATAAAGAAAAACAAAACAAAAAGCTCAAGCCAAAAAGCTATGAAAATTCAATAAGCTTAAAACTGAAAATGAGTATAAAGATTAAATGGTGTGAAGGCCTTATGAAAAAGACCCAAGGGCGCAGTGGTAGAGGTGTTGGTGTTGTGTAAGTGAGGTCATAGGTTTGAACCCTGTGACTTTCTTTTTTGTAAAAACATTTTTTTTATTTTTCTTTGGAAAAAGCTAAAGAACCAGCTTAAACTAGTAACTTTAATAAATGGACTTTTTGACAAAGCTTATAAATAAGCCAGAAAAAGCTATTTGAAAGTGACAGTTTAAGCTTAAGACTCTCTTAGTAATTTAAAAACTATTTGGCTTTTTAAGTCACAATAAGCAAGAGAAAAGTCAAATAAGCTAAAACAGATCTTCACCTAAACCTAATAAGCACTTATGACTTAAAATAAGCAAATCAAATAACCTGAAACTCAGTTAAAAACTTTAATACAACAGACATAAAAGAAACAGACTCTAAGGACTTATTAACAACTTTTAAGCTAAATTAAAGACTAATAAGCTCTAGGAAATAAGCTAAAAGTTAAAAACAGATTAAGTCCTATGATCTAATAACCTAAATAAGCTAGAATTAAGCGAAATGACTAAGAAAATCAGCTAGAAAAGGACTAAAGAAAATAGCAGACTCATACTTATTTTTGGCTTTTTAAAAGATAAAATGACTATTTTTTAGCTGAAAATTAAGCTGATATTGGAAACAGATTAAGCTAAGACTTTAATAAGCTAAAACAAATAAGATTTGCCTAAATTAAGCTGATATTAAACCTCAAATAATCTGCATAATTAAACAAACCAAATACTACTCCAACTTAGCAAATTTGACCCAAAAATTTCACTAAAGGTTTTTCTAAAATCTTAATACTCAAAACAGATGTGTGAAGATGAATTTGAGACCATTAAAACCACATTTTAAGCATACACTTTTAAACATTAAGCTAATAAGCAGTTTTGAATACTCCTAACTTGACAGACTTAAACATTTGACAAATTAAACTAGAAAACGTAACAAGACTTATTTTAAGCTTATGAAAACTACTAATTAAACCTATTTTGAGCTTATGAAATTTATCTAGGAGCTGAAAATAAATTACACTTGCTTTTACTAGGTTTTAATGCCTTATCCCAAAAACCCCTTTAAACTTTTAAATCTAACTTTTAAGCCAAATCAGATTACAAAAAGGTTTAAAACATGAAAACAGATTAAGATCAATGACAAATGATGACAAATAAGCAAAAACCTCAAAAGAATAAGCACTAAATGATGAGCTAAACTAATAAGCTATTTTTTGGTTTTTCTAAACAGATTTTAGTAAAACTTTGTAAAAGCTAAAAACACATCATGAAATGCTTTAAACTAAATATGATAAGCTATTTAAAGACAGAATAAGCAAAATTAAAGCAGAATTAAACACAAATAAGCAGTTTAATAAGCAAAACAAAAATTAAGCTATAAAATGAAAATAGGGAAGTACCTTGATCCTAGCTCAAACAAGGATCAAAAATTGCTCAAAGTATCTTATCTACAAGCTCCAACTTGATAAAAACAAGATGGTAAAGTCAAATAAGCCCTTCCAAATCTGGCTTATCATCTAAAACAGCTTAACATGCCATTTTTAAGGTACTTTTGAGTAATGAGCTTAATCAGTTAAGCTTAAAACAAGCTTAACTAATTAAATGATAGCTTATATAGTAATGAGCTTATTTGAGCTTATTTAATCATTTTGAACACATTTAAACAATAATAGCATTAAAATGAAAACAGAATTTAAGCTTTATTAAATGAAACTGAACTTTTTATTAATATTAAAGAGATTACAAGGCTTTCAAAAGGAAATTACATTTATAAAACACCAATAAGCTAAATTACTAAATAAGCTACTACAACTATACTAAGCTAGATGATTCTTCTTTATGTGAGACCTCCTCTATTTATTGTGCTAAGTAGAAGGATCCAGAAGGAGGAGTGTCCTTGAAGCATCCAATCCTAGCCCTTGATTCTATATCCACCTATCTAAGCCCTTGGATTTCTGACACATTTTTGCTCTAATCAAATCCCTTAGGATTGCCAGCGTGGACTTGTGATGTCAGAGGTGTCAGGTTGATATTCTTCTAAAAGGGTTGAAATGGGATAGGCGTGAGAAAGGTGCCTTTTACCTTGTGTGTTTGTTTCAGGCATAGAAATGGGAGGGAGAGGGGTGATGAATAGTAAATTTAACCTTTGACCCAGGTTATAAGTGAGATTGGGCTTTTGTTTAATGAGTTGGGCCAGCATAAAGGATTATAGATTTGGTAAAAAGATTTATGGATTAGACTATTTGATTTAATGGTTTATAAAAGGCTTAAGGTTTATAGTATCAATCTTAATGAGCTGACCCGACCTATTAAATAGGTACGGATTAGCCCATTTAAAGATGTATATGCCTTCGGCTTCAATTTCTTGCACTCTTCCAATCTCGTGCTTGGGTTTTGTCCTTTTTGGCATCATTTTTGTCTATTTTTGATATATTCGTTACCTGCAAGACATAAATCACAAAACACACATATACAATGCATTTTTCTTATATTTTTGGTCTTTTAAGCTCATTTTAATAAGGAAAAATGATATGTGATTAAACACATATCAAAAATTATAACAACCTAAGAATTTTCATCAAATGCAAAACCTATTTTACTATTATCACAATTGAACGGGGAAATTTTTCGCTTTATTACATTAATTATATATCTTAGTATGTCATAACTAAAGTAGACAAGCTCACACAACCTATCTATGACAATCCTGTCTTCATATATGTCAAGCAAACATCATAACATGTCAAGTCAATATCATAATATCCTTATTACAAAGTACATTATTCTTATAATGTACCATTCGCAACATTATATCTAAACGGGCTTTAAACCGTTATCATATACCTCTAAACCCTAATTCCATGAAAGATTAACATCTAAAGTGAATGCACAAGCTACTAAATCATATGTACAAGTATCATAACATCCCATATGAATATACATTCTAAGGTACAAGTCTTTCAAAGCTCAATATACAAGTCATTAAGCATGACATCTAAAATAGCTGTTTTACCTCCGTTTTCATTTTAATTTCTTCACCATCACTTGTGTACAAGCTACTACACTCAATATACAATGTGTAAATCCTAATTATTCTATTCATGATCTTTCATACACATTTTTACTCTTAAAACCCTAATTTAAAAGTCAGAAACCCTAACCCAAGCAAAATACTAAACCATGACCCGTTTCCTCGTTTTTATCCATCATAAACCTAAACCAACTCTCAAATAAGTTGTAATAACTTAATTTAAAACATTATCAATAATTTTCAAACATCATTCCATCATCATTTCATCATTCTACTTCAATTATACAAGAAACGAATCTAAGAAACCCTAATTGTGTACTAAATGTAACTTTGACCCGTTTACTCATTTTCTAACCATCTCATTCTTAAGTAAGCAACCAAGAGTCATTTTAAACTTATAAAATGAGTTTACAATCCTTTATACATCATTAACCATCCTTGCTTCAACAATATACGAAAATTAAAAAGCTAGAAAACCCTAAAAGCCTTATATGAACCCTAATTCCAAGCTACGGTTTATTCTTTCAATTTCAACCCATTTTAACTAAAACCAACAATCAAAATTCATTGATAATACTTTATTTAAGCTCTAGGATCTGTATTCCATCATTCCTAATCAAGAGTATGCAAAATATAAACCAAGAAAGTCAAGAAAACCCTAAACAAGCTCTATGTAAACACATGACCTTATTTACTCAATATCGACCAATTTTAAACCAAAAAACTTATCATTATTCATTAATTATTCAATATATAAGTCTTGTGAACACATATTAACAATTACATTACAACTATGCACGAATTATAAGCATG